>LPNX010511337.1:290929-319993 GCA_001517045.1 Pseudotsuga menziesii | reverse complement strand
AATTTAGTGGATAATGCACCAAAGTTGTATGCAGAGAGAAGCCCATGGATCGCTGAAGCAACGTATCGCAAAGAAAAGGACAACATAAATGAATGACAGAGGCACCAACGAGGCATTTTCAGCAGTTACTATCAGAAGATAAACGCCTGTGGAAATGATGGGGAAAACGTAACGACTAGAGAGGAAACTGAATGGTGAAGGGTTCTGAAAGATCACACGCTGAGGGAAGCTGAGGGGACGGCAGTTGTGGTTTAAATAACGGGAAGCCTGACTGAAAGGGGGCTTTTTCCCTGGAAAAAATTGTAAATGTTTGCTTGTAAGAGGAACTACTTCATTTTGCAAAAGGAACTGCAATTCTACCTGGTTGGAGAAAGTGAAATGGAATGTATCAATGCGTTTCGATGAATGATGTTGGAGAGGAACTATTTCGTTTTCAGCTGCATTTCATTTACTATGAGAATGTTTAATGTCCTGAACCTATGTTCTTATTGAATGTTCTTTGGTATTTTCATGATCGTTCCATGTGAGTAATAATGGCATTCATACAGCAATTGGCTACCTGGTTGTTAAATATTTGTGATTGTTCATGTGTCTGAAAGGAGTATCAGCTAACTGTAATTCTTCATACTGCATGTGCAAAAAATTGAATTACTCACTTAAAATTGATGGCTCGATCCCTAGGGATAGTTTAGATAATTAGTTTGTTTCTTATTGTATGTGATTTGGTTGCCTGCGGGTCTAAGACGAGAGGTAAGAACCTGCGCATCACATCGTGACCGCCCCTCGTAGTCTAATCACCTTGCACTTAGTTAGGCACGTGCATTTCATCTCTTAAGTTAAAATACAAAAAACTCGGTGGACCGGGCCGTAACCGGTAAAGCTTTGTTTTTGTTACTTGACTCACGGTAGCCGGACCGCAAACCGGATGGATTCCCTATACCAAACAGTCAGCGGGCTAGTTGGGAACGCTGATTGGGGAGAATCCCTAACTGTTGTCGCCTGCGAATTTCCACGCCTCAACAGATTGCTAAAGCAATATAAGCAACAATAAAAAGATAGTGTGTGTCACGTCCCCTCCCTCTCGAGAGGACATGACCTACGACGTTGTTGCTATCATTTAAGTGGGGGTCTAAGCCCCATGACATAAACAACAATAAAAATGCATGGAAATAAAACATACATAAATGCATACAATTGCAGTTATACAACGTAAGCAATTAATCCATTCAACACATTAGGCATGTTCCTCATATTTCATTAAGAAAATACAAATGAAGATATTAACACAAGAGTTACTTATCTTCAAAGAAGCTTGTCCCGCAACCAGTTATGTCGCTGCAACATTCCACCTAACCATAGGCCAGTGTGCTCATCAATCTCTTAGCAACACTTCCACCCCCGATTTGGGCATGATTCCCACAAGGAAATAGGGAACACTAGCATGCTCACACATAGCCAAAGGTATATCAAAATCCAGCTAAGCCAAACACAGTTGGGTTTATCAGGCTACTATGAAAGTGGAAGGGTGAATTGCTAAGCTAGTGAGCTCAACCACAGAGCTATGGACACCTGCACCAAATCTGACTTGACTTATAAACATCTACACGCCCAACACAAGGAAGCACCCCCTTCTCTGTTACACAGTCCCTCAGGCGATGCCTTCCATTCCAGTGCTATTTAGGGTGTGCAAAGAAGAAAACCAACCCCTCTAGATCTGTCTATGAGGTTCCTTCCTATACTAGGTTTATCAAGCTAGTTCAGACCCAATTCCACTCCAAACTAGTTCATACCAAAACAAATATGCACCCATAGCAAGATACAAGTTCTGGGATTGATGAAAAACGGTTTTGACAACAAAGCGAGGTTGGTAAAATGGGGAAATCGACCCCTGGGTGAGCAATTCAAACTCAACAACTATTATGGGCAATTTATGAGCCAAAACGAGTGCTATGAACCCCAAAATCGTGAATGCTTGATGGCCATTTGCTCAGCAACACAAAAACGAATTTCCTGGGCATGGAAAATGAGAAAATCAACATGAAAACATGAGGAAGAGAACCCAACCACTGGGCATTACAAAAAACGACCTCCCATCCATGGGAAAAATGAAGTAAACAACCAAAAATGTGAATGAATACACACAAGAAGCTCTAGATGCCTGAGAGAGCCCACATGAATTAGAGAATGGGTGAGGAAAAATGAAAACGTGAATGCATGCATGGAATGGGAAGATGTGTTTGGGTTTTTTACTTTCCTAAGGAGTCAAAACGCATTTTTCAAAAATGGGTGTGTGCCCAATTTGAATTTTGTCAATACTCTCCCCATTCCCATGCAATAACAATCTCAACCAATTTCTGGCAAAAATAAATGATTGGGGAAAAAGACAAGAAATGGGTAGTTGGCAATTTTGATGGGTTTTCCCTTTGACATTTGGATTTTCCCCATTGGCTCAAAGGTTTGAATATTCCCTCCCCTTATCCTTAGGAAATCATGCCCCTATCTCTTTAATGTTGCATTAACATAGCTGGTTGTGGGTATTTTAATTAAATTGCATATGTATATGATGTCCAAATTATAATGTGCATGGCTAGCACGAAATACCATCGGCGTTGATTTTAATTGCTGAAACATAAAATGCTAAATCGATGGTGGGGATTTTTCCTTTAGCTCCTCACCATGATAAATTACAATATATACATCATATACATTTTTAATGCAAACGAGGTCAAAACCTGGGTGTTACAACGTGGCTCCACCTTCAACACATTCCTCTTCACAATTGGACGTGGCTCCTCTACACATGCTCACATGCAACGATTTTCAGGTTCCCTCAACACAGGAGCAGCTCTCAACTTGGCTCTGATACTAAATTAGAGAAGCCAGAGGAACCAACGAAGCACAAAGGCTCGCAAAGACAGGAGGAGATATGCGCACTCAACTCAATTGTATTAACGAATGAAAGTTACATATATAGATAAATACCAAACAAACTAGATCCAAGATCAGATCCAATCACTAAGGAATGGTTGAACCCCTAAACCTAAGTTTGGAAAACAATAATGAATGTATTTTTTCATTATCTCTAACATTTCATGCGACTCTAATTCCAAAAACTGATTTAATACATAATTCCCTGCTTGCTGGGAATATTAAGAAGCAATTGGCTTGTGTGCAAGTTGCAGAGCTTCATGATGCAGCACTGGTGGATAAGGCTGCCCTGATTAAATTAATAAGACCTGTGGCCCAGAAAGCTTACCTGGAGCTACAACAACTCGACTCATTTGCAGACACATATTGGCAAGAGGTAACCAATAGGAAGCCGTCCGACCCTGAACAGAAGAAGGTGCAATATTTCTTACCCAACGCTAACATTGTTTTGGGGAAGTGTACTAAGCAGTTGTAATCTTTAAGCGCATTTAACAGTCAGGCATTGGAACTTGTTCCAAAGTTGGCTCCTTCAGTTGAACCCCTAAACCTAAATTTGAAAAACAATAATGAATGCATTTTTACATTATCTAGATAACATTTCATGCGGCTCTAATTCCAAAAATTGATCAAATACATAATTCCCTGCTTACAAGGAATACTAAGAAGCAATTGGCTTGTGTGCAAATCGACATGTATGAGTTGCAACGCAACCTTGTTATAAAGACTTTATAATTATATCTTAGCGTCTTTTCTTTTCATAAATATAAATAAGGCTTTACAATTATATCTTAGCCTCTTTTCATAAATATAAATATAAAGGCTTTATAATCAAAGTTTGTGTTCTGTTGGGTGATAAGGTTTCATATATCATATTTTGGTTTTTTTTTTCATTAATGGTTTTTGTTTTCATTAATATAAATATAAAGGATTTACAATCATATTTTGTGTTGGGTGATAAGCTTTCATATGGTCAAAGGCTTTACAATTATTTACAATTATATTTTAGCCTATTTTCATAAATATAAATATAACTATAAATATAAAGGCTTTATATTTATAATTTTGTTGGTTGATAAGGTTTTATACATCATGTGTTTGGTCTTTTTTTCCATTAATATAAATATAAAGGATTTATAATCATATTTTGTGTTGTGTGATAAGGTTTCATATTTTGGTTTTTTATTTCAATATAAATGAAAAGATTTATAATCATAGTTTGTGTTGGGTGATAAGGTTTCTAGGTAAGGATGCCCTTTATTCTAACCTTTGTATTTTCTTCAATTTCACTCATAAAAATACCATCAAATACATAAAGTCGCCATGTATTTTCTTCAATTTCACTCATAAAAATACCATCAAATACATAGAGTCGCCACTGTATTTACTTCAATTTCACTCATAAAAATACCGTCAAATACATAAAGTCGCCTCTGTATTTTCTTCTATTTCACTCATAAAAATACCATCAAATACATAAAGTCGCCACTGTATTTTCTTCAATTTCAGTCATAAAAATACCGTCAAATACATAAAGTCACCTCTGTATTTTCTTCAATTTCACTCATAAAAATACCGTCAAATACATAAAGTCGCAGTCGCCCGGAACCATATTGCTTCAATGACCTACCAGAAATATCATCATCATTACCATTATAGTCACCAAGGACCATCCTCGTTCCTTCACCAAGGAGCTAAATAAATCATCTACATGTTGAATAGACTTTTAATAATAATCAAAATATAAAATTCTAATTCATGTTTTTAAAAAAATCATAAAAAACATTCCTCTTCATTTGTAAAAAGAAATGTTCCAAATTCTAATTCATGTTTTTAAAAAAATCATAAAAAAACATTCCTCTTCATTTGTAAAAAGAAATGTTCCAAATTGTAGAAAGAAGTGTTCCAAATTAAAGTTGTAGCAAAAAACATTTGCCATGTTCCAAATTACAAATTATTTTTTCCAGTTGCATTACAGCAAAAATTCTGCCATTGCATGTTTCAGTTAACAATTTTTCTGCCCTGTGTTATTTAAATCAATTGCATTACAACAAAATTTCTGCCATTTTTCAGTTCCACATGTTATAAAAGGCAATAGATACTGCCCCTATAAAGATGTTTAAGTTATCTTACATCAATACGCACTACATCAATATAAAACTCGAAGAGAAAATAACAGGGGATTCATACGAGCTCTTTCCCATGGAAAAAAAAAGACAATATCATACTACACATTCATAACGTAAAATTATGGTAATATAAAGTCGTGCCGTGTGTCAGAAATATATAAGTTTCAGGGCATCAAGCCATGCAGCATCATAATATAAGTCTCCGCTATTCAGATGTTTGACGAAATTGAAATTAGATATCTGCCACATACATCAATAAGCTATGTTATTGGCAACAATATAAAACCGAAAGTTAGAACAACACATATCCAGATGTTTTCAAATTAGATGAAAGTCAAATTAAGTAAATTAAACCGAAACACAATTGGAGACGGAAATATATATAAAAACCTATGATAAAATGAAGCTCTCATAATTCTAACTGAGCACACCCATTAACACTTAGTCCCTCCGCCAACCCCCGTATGGTGTCCAGCTTCACACATTCGTCTGTCCAGAGCTCGTCCAAACATACGAGGAGCTGCAAAGATGCTACAAAATGTTTAGGTACGTGTAGCATAAGATAGATATTTAGATATATATGGCTCATCATTCTTATCTACAAAACCTTTCGAAAATTCGATTGAGACATCTATAAATTGAAGCCCGAAGCCCGATTTTAGTGAATAATACATGAAGGATTGATTTTGGTGAATAACATATGAAGGATTGATTGATACAATACTTACAGATGATTGTGCAACAAATCATCAAGACTGTGATTACTGCAACAAATGATGTTTCCAACGATTTATACGCGAAAAGAGAGCAAGACGTGTGACGTTGAGGTATCGGCGAAATCCCCGTTTAGCTTACTCCTGGGCGAAGAGATCTCGCTACATCTCTTCCCAAATCTGTTAGGTGGTCTGGCGATGCATATTAGTCCAATTCTCTACTTCCAAACTTTCCATGGAACACTTGGCATATCATCTTAAACACAACTGTCTACGTCCACCACTTCCACCAGACACTTGGTTTGAAGATTTGAAAACCACCCAAAAAAACATATGTAAATAAACAGGTCATGGTGTAAGGCTAACAATATTCATTATGCAGTGGAGTAATAAATGTTCTGGCAACCGTACTGTGAACAGTTGGATCCCAAACTGATTGAGATCCAACAGCCCAATACTGCAGCCGCAGCATTTATTACTCTGCTGTTGTAACGGCTGTCATAAAAAACAATAAAAGCATTTAAGGACGTCACTTAAGTCACAGCATTAAGAGGAGATGTACACCAGTCAAGATCGACATTTTCATATTCACTTTAGTATTAAATGTTTTGATTTTTTTCATATTTAAAATATACTAGCAATTGCCCCAAGAAAGTGCAATAATAGGTTGATAGGTAAAAACAGATAAAAAAGGGAACTAAAATCGAGTTGTTGTAGACTGAACTTCAAGATTCTAAATTTATAGTAAGTTGTAGCATTAGACAATATACTTCAAAAAATGTTTAAAACTTCAAAATTATACAGAGTATGCTCATTTTGAGCTACCTAGAATTGTATAGCAAGTGTGAGTTTTTGAAGTGTTCAAATATATTCAAATGCATAATGTAGTAAATCTCACAAAAAGAAAATCCATTCTTAGAAATCCAACATTAAATGTATAAATTTCAAACTAACCATTTCATTAGAATTGCACTCCAAGAGTAAGTTGGAACTCATCCAAAGAATAAGATACTGATTTAATTTGTTGAATAGAGGTGGAAAAATGACCAAAGAATCATTGATTCCTTTGAAGCACTATTAATAGTTCTAAGCTAGGAACACATCATTTTTATAACTACAATAGAAAAAATATGAAGTTGTAGCATTCCTTTCAATTCCCAAGCTTCAATAATATAGCCTCAACTAAAGTGTTTCATTGATGAAAAGGACTTCTACTACCTTCTCTTCCTTTTAATTTTCCTTGCATCACTGTCACTTTCAATTTTACTCTCAGGATGAAAAGAAATATCGGTCTTTGTCCTTTTAATGTTTCTTGTATCTTCGTGTTCACTTCCACTTTCACTCTAGAAGCAGAATAAATACTAGTATTTTTCTTTCTTATTTTTTGCTCACTTTCTCTTTTAGTCTCACTCTCATGGATTTTATATGATATTGGAAACCTAAAGAATCTTCCTTTAGTCTTGTGGGAAAGAGAGTTCTAAGTCTTTCTAGATTTCAAATTTCATTAATATTGTTTACCAAGGTCTTGTCCAAACGCTTTAATCTCATGAATTTACAAATTAGAGCAAATGTTCTTATAGACAAAACATCCTATGCTAGCATAGTTGGATAAATCATGATGTTAGGATTTTAATATGTTTTTAAGTCATTTATTTTCTTGGAGGGATGTGAATGTTTCTCTCTGATTGTTGAGCATTGATGAATGAACTTAAGTTTATCATGTTCCTTGTAGGATTATAACAATACAACCCATAACAAAGGACTACAAGTTTGAAGGAAAAAATTATAAGCTGTTTAGAAAAGAAGTACACATTGGGGCTAAGTATGGGATAAATTTCCAAAGATGCTTGTAAAGTACTCACTAAAGTACTATTTAAGTAAGGGAAGATTGTAAGTAGCTAGTAAAACTTAATGAAATAAAAATCCCAAGCATCACAGCCACTTTTTCAATTCATAGTTGTAGAATGTGTACCAAAAGAAGCTAATTGAATCTAAATATACATTATTATCTTAATTTGGGTAAAAAAATAATTTTTTACGAACAAATAGATATGGAGACCAATATTAAATATATCCTTGGTTTTAAATTGCAACCTCAAAATTTAAGATCAACAAGTTAAGGATTATGGAAATAAGATTCCCTATTTTCCATGAGAATGAAAAGAAACAATTGAATAAAAAAAGGATTTACCCTTGACAAAAGTTTTGTTGTACTTTCTTCAAGTTGTAAATGGTTGGAATCATAACAACCAATCTCCTATAAGTTTGACTAGACCTTACCTTACAACATACCAACACAACATATCAACAATCTAGGATAAACCGAAACTTATCAATAAGAGAATTATCTTTGACATCTCAATGTATAGTTTCTTTTCCTCCATCTTGAACATTTGTACATACTTCTTCACCATTAAAAGTGTTTTTATGTTCCTTATCATTATTTCTATCCTCTTTGGGATTTTCCTCACCTCCTAAGGTGGAAACTCTTACGACCTGTCTCCAAAAGTGTTTTCCTCCGCTTTAGTAACATTGTAATCCTACTCAACCACAAAAATCATCGTAGCATAGGTTTTATTTCAAGTTCAACGGTGAGAAAGAACTAAACCTTACCATATCGTGCCTCACATTAGGTAATCTCCTTTTTATTTACTTGAGAGGATTTCTCTATTACCATGAGGAAGACAATTCATTATGTCCAATAATATTTAAGTTCAAGATTCCATGAGAAAGAGTTCCACTATTAGACATAATGGCGAGTCAATTCTGTCCATATAAGCTTAGTCTTAACACCTGCTTGAATGCCACTATTATATCATCTTTAACAGAATCCAAACTTGTATTTTAGTGACCTAGAATAATGACATTGCATAATGACCTACAAGTATTTAGTGAACCCATTAGGTCATCTTGGACTATCCTATACATAGATTTCATGCAACAACCATTTGGATTCAAAGTTTTCTTGCTACTCTTTCTTTGTCATTTAGGAGAAAATTAACCACAAGAAAAAGCCTCCAATGCTCTTGTAGTCAAAGGGAAGATGCTTGTTATTTTCGTACATACATTTTCCATTTTTTATAAAGGGTTGAAAAATAGTTCGTGGGCTAAATTTTGCCCCTGAAGTTTTTCTTGATTATGCCCACCATTTCTCTCAAGTTAAGAGGGATTACTCTCTCATTTACCACTTTTATTATGGTTCCATTGTTACTAAGTCATTGTTTATTAAAAGACCCTTCAAGTTCATCATAGAATGATCCTGAAAGGAGGGCACACTCTGTCAATAAATTTAAAAATAGCAGAATATTTACAATTCACATATCATAAAAACTTAGCAAATTGATTGACATTTGACTTATTAAAATTTCCAAGATGACTATGTACTCACTTCATATTTGTCATGTACACTTAAAGTATAACATGTTCTAAATAAAATCCTAGTTAATCAGTGAATCATCACAACTACTTGTATACTACTAATACTAAGTTCTAACATACTTAGAGATAAAATGTAAAAATATTATTATTTTATTCTAGTGTTGGTTTTTAAATAATATAACATTTTCTCATAGTTAAACACTTTTTTCTACTAATACTACAAAGTAGGGTACAAAATTGTAGTGGTAAATTTGTTCTTTAAAATACAAGAATCACAAAATTTCAAGTCTAAATACCATGAAGATACTAACCCAATATACAACAAAATTGCAAGCCTAAATGCCATGTAGATAGTGACCCGATACACAACAATATTTCAAGTCTAAATACCATGTAGACAGTGACCTAATACACAACAACACCACTTGGTCACCAAAATATTACAAAAATAAAGTGATAGGTACACCTAAAAAGGAATAACACCCATATAAGAGAAAAATGTAATATAATTTTAAAGGACAACTAACTTTTAATAGTGTCCCTACTTCATTCATGCCTCACAAATAGTGTCCCTAACTTTTAATAGTGTGCCTAACTTTTAATTCATGCCTCACAAATACAAAGCTTAAAATCCAAAATGAAGAAATTTTTTGAACCATATTGCATATTTTAAAATGATATTTTTCCATATTCATACTCGTAAACGTATATGCATCATGTGTATCCAATTTATTAAACCATCCAATCACGCTCTTTCTGCACAGTATTCTGGTTTAATTCATGCCTCACAAATACAGAAATTAAAATCCAAAATGAAACAGATCTACAATGCCATCATATAAGGCAACTTATTTTAATCTACTGCTCTAACATATCTATTAAGGAAACTTCTTTTAATCTATTGCTCTAACATATCTATTAAATGGGCTATATCCCATAATTCTATAGAGCATATGGATGTCCAAAAAATGTTGAAAGATGGTAAGAGATCTATAATGCCATCATAGAAGGCAACTTGTTTTAGTCTACTCCTCTAACATATCTATTAAATGGACTTCACATATATATTAAATGAACTTCATATAGTGTATAGTGTATAGAAATGACAATAACCTAAGAGTGATGCAAATCAAGAACAAAAATTAATGTAGAAATTACCATTGCAGCCTTTTTCACTTTCATGAGAGTAATTTCATTACAAATACAAAACAGGAAACCTTGAGACAAGTAATGCACCTCGATAAGAATTATAAACTATGCACTCAAATAAATGGGTTAAGAATTTAACTAAGACACAATCAACAATTGCAATTGTTACAGTATTTAGTATAGTCCCAAATTCACAATCAGCCCAACAATTACAATTGTTACAGTATTTAGTGTAGTCCCAAACTCACAATCAGCCCAACTTTCTATATAGCAGATGGATGTCCAAAAAATGTTGAAAGATGATAAGAGATTGCAATGCCATCATAGAAAGGCAACTTCTTTTAGTCTGCACCTCTAACATTTCTATTAAATGGACTTCATATAGCGTATAGATAATATACCATAAAAGCTACAACTAAAGAAATGAGAATAACCTCAACGGAGATGGAAATAAAGAACAAACTGAATGTACCATTGCAGCCCTTTTTCACTTTCATGGGAGCAATTCCATTACAAATACAAAACAAGAAACCTCTAGACGCGTATAGATAATATACCATAAAAGCTACAACCAAAGAAATGAGAATAACCTCAACGGTGACGCAAATAAAGAACAAACTGAATGTACCATTGCAACACTTTTTCACTTTCATGGGAGAAATTCCATTACAAAAACAAAACAGGGAACCTCTAGATGAGTAGTGCACCTCCATAAGAATTATAAACTATGCACTCAAATAAATGGGTTAATAATTTAACCAAGATGCAATCAACAATTGCAATTGTTACAGTATCTAGTAGAGTCCCAAACTCACAATCAGCCCAACTGATCCACCTACCAAAACTTCAACTTTAGTGTGGACAACAGATTCCTTCAATGGAATGTCTCCAAGCTGCTAGTTGCTTCAATCGTTGAAAATCAACTTTACCAGTCTTTTCACACTTGGTGAAATTTGGCTCAATTCAGACAAAGAACTCAAACCTGCACCATCAATAAATTGACTATTGTCATTGCTAACCCTGATTTTGTGGGAGCTTAGACTAGATACTTTTGTTTCCCTTGAAAACCGTGTGGCTGATTTTATTGTTTCATCTCTTTCTACAACGATTTGAGATATAGGTACTGAGGGATACAAAGCTTCTACTGAATTTAGTTCTCTTTGCATTGAATCCAAGACTGGATCACTAATATCATTTACCAAAAAAATTACTGGTTTCCAGTGTAAACAAGAACCGTGTTAGTTACTATCATCATGTTAATCAATTCAACCTGCTTATCAATTGCCCTTCTAACCCTCTTATAGTGTGGAAATTATGAATGAAGAAATTATGCAACACATTTAATTAAATATGTTGTACATGTTGAGGCAAGTCCTTAGCATTGTATCCAACTACATAACTTCTTGCAAGTGCTCAAATACAATGCGAATATATTCAACAACATTTATCTTTTGTTTAAACTTTAAGGTTTAAAGATGAATAGAAGAAGAAAGTTTAAAACTTCCTTTCAGACTAGATTTTGACTATACTTTTCAAAGTCTTAGATATCAAACAAAACTGCACCATTACAAACATGTCTGAATATGAAGTACCTTCATTCAAATCTGGTCAAAAGTGTCGAGTCTAGTGCCCAACCTTCAATTGTAGAAAAACAAACACCTTCTATGCCTTGTTTGCTAAGTCTGCATGTTCTGACAGAAAAACCCAATCCAAATTCACATTTGACAATTGACCCAGCCTAAGAGCAATATGGAATTGGAAAATGCTAAGATACATCACCACGTTAAGGTTTGAAGTGCTATTCTTCACTTTAAGAAGATTTTTACCAAATCCATATGGTGCAGAAATGTGCAATATTAAAAATACACATGCTAAAATAGTAACTCGAAATTGAAATTCATAAATTTGAATTTGCTCTGATAAAAAAATCCACAGCAGGATGCAGATATTGTTTAGCCACAAGTGTGATTGCCTACACTGAATATGGGAAAAAGTCCCTGTGATCCAAAATCATTCTTAAAACACTATAACATTATGCAATTCACTTTATAAAACACTTATTGTCACCCCCTTTCTATAAGAGACAAGTATGAAACAACTATACCATCACTATATCATTGATCAAGACTGGTAGAATCTCGAAAATCGAGATGAAATGAAAATATACAAAAAAATTAGACTCTGCATTGGTTTGCATATAGAATTTACTTCAATAGCATACATAAATGAGCCGTATAGCACATATATATGTATTATTATGTATGGAAATAATGCACTTAGCAGAAAGACCTTTGTTTTTTTAGTCAAGTAGTATAACTTAGTGAATGTTTGTGTTACCACTACTAAACTTAAAATACAGTGAAAGAGATTGTACACCAATCCAAAGGCCATAGTTAATGCACCATAACACACAAGAGTTGATGAGCTATGCTAGTATCCATAATACATATTCAAGGAATCCAATGCACCATTACTTACAAACAAAGAGTTGATTCCATATTCAAAGAAACCAATGCAACATTACCCACAAATATTTTGAATACAATACACCATTATACACTAACGTATGAAAGAAGGAATCGATAGATCACACTGCCCCACCCAAGCTGTAGAAAGCACCTTTCCTGTTTGTTTGAAGGATGAAAAAAATGAACACAGCATAAATTTCATGCACAAACATGGAATCCCAAAGTCAAATAAAGTACGTGGAACATATTTTCAGTGTTGAACCTATCTTGACTTCGTTCTTGATGTACAAATAGTAGTTGAAGGACACCAAAATGCCTTTTTTCCCCATTTCCACCTTCAACCCATCTGTGCTACTTATGAAAAAGATGAGCCACCATGAGTACTCTTACTGGAAAGTGGCGGCATGCCTAAACTCACAGGGCTTGTATAAGGTCCTGGATTCTGCATGGGAGGACCACCAAGGAGATATGCAATAGAAGAGTAAGGTGGAACTGACAAGTGATCTTTCCAAGTTGTCCCTAAAGGTGTAGCATGTTGAGCAAGAGAGTTCATGTATAATTAATTTGGTATAGTTCCTTGAAACATTGATCCTTTTGTTTGTGATACAGGTCTAGTAACGCCAGCTGGTTGTGGTGATGTATAGCAGATACAAAATGATTTCCTAGATACATATATGGTGCAAATGGAGGCTATCCACCAACTCCAGTTCAGCTATGGTGATGTATAGCATATACAAAATAATTTCCTGGATACATATATGGTGCAAATGGAGGCTATCCACCAACTCCAAGAACTAACAGTTGATTTTGTACAATGCCTACTTTTGGAAGTGTGTAGTCTTAGCATGCCTTAAAAAAAATCATGGTAAGACTGTTACCTTAACATTGAGGTGACAGGTCCATGCGGCACGAATAATAAAGGTGGAGCTTGCACTACCATCATATAGAGAATGTGTCCTTCTAATGCTTCTTTGGAATTTACTGCAATTGGTATATCTGAACAAGGTAGATTGTCATGCATCTAATCACCGGAATTAATAAATCTTGTTGATAGAAAATATTTATTATAGTGTCACTTCACTTTGAATGCATTGCTTGCCTAAATAATTTGAATGCAAATTTAGACAGCAACAACTACCCAATACAAAAGAAGATTTTGGTCATTGTGAAAAAGAACAGAAACATGTAACTCTTCAAAGTTCAAACAACCGCCTATGAAAAATTTATGAAAGAAGTGTCAAAGACAAGCACCAAACAAACAATCAAATGTATGTGAAGTACCTTGGATGAAATTCCCAAACTTCCTCCAGCTCATTTCCTTGGTTGTCATTCCAGTGCACTTTCCATCTACTAATCACTCTTGCTTTGCAATGTCAGATGGCACCCTACTTTCCCCTCTACCTGAAAGCAAGGAGTAATTCAAATCCATCTCTATTCTGCCATCTACAACTTGTTGCAGTCGTTGTCATTGTCCTGCTCAAATATTCCTGCCCAAAATGATGTTGTTGTTGTTGCTTCCGTGAGCTTTGACATACCAGTTGCTTGTATGCAGGTATGCTTTGAAGCTTCTCGCATCCCCTAACATCTAACATATCCAAAAATGTCAAATGTTCCAAACCTGGCAGCGTTTTGTCTCTCATGTCATCCATTGACATCAAATGTTTGGAGATTTATGGGCTGCACCAACCCCGGTATGCTCTGTAAATTCTATCATCCTCTAGCATTCAATGTCTCCAAAGAAGTCAAATGTTTCAAACCTGGCAACCTTCATAGCTCACGACATCCACTGACATCTAATGTTTGGAGATTTCTAATCTTCCCCATTTCAAACTCTCCAGAAAATGGATTGGGACAAATCTTCGAGATCAACGACAACCATGACTGTCAAAGGGAAAACCACACAAAGTGCCAACTAAAATCAAAGGAAAAAAGTCACTCAGCGTGTTCGAAAAGAATATTGATCCTTGACAAACAAAACCAAGCAGGGTCTTCTGGCTATTGGAGTATCTCGGTAAACGTTTGTCAATGGTTTTGTTATTTCGATAGCTAAATAGATTTCCGTGAAGCAGGGGTTAGATCTCTTTACATTGAATTTACTCCACTAATAAAATAGAATAGAGATACAAGATACAATAAAGGTGAAAATAGTGGAAATAGATGCCATACACATTACATATTACTAAAGTAATTCAATGATGAATATAATTAAATTATATCATTCAGTTCTTTCCCAAACTTCCTCCAGCTCATTTCCCTGGTTGTCATTCCAATGCACTTTCCATCTACTAATCACTCTTGCTTTGCAATGTCAGATGGCACCCTACTTTCCCCTCTACTTGAAAGCAAGGAGTAATTCAAATCCATCTCTATTCTACCATCTACACCTTGTTGCAGTCGTTGTCGCTGTCCTACTCAAATATTCCTGCCCAAAATGATGTTGCTGTTGCTGCTTCTATGAGCTCTGACATACCAGTTGCTTGTATGCAGGTATGCTCTGAAGCTTCTCGCATCCCCTAACATCTAACATATCCAAAAATGGCAAATGTTCCAAACCTAGCAGCGTTTTGTCTCTCATGGCATCCACTGACATCAAATTTTTGGATATTTCTGGATTGCACCAACCCCGATATGATCTGTAATTTCTCACATCCTCTAGCATTCAACGTCTCCAAAGAAGTCAAATGTTCCAAACCCAGCAACCTTCATAGCTCACGACATCCACTGACATCTAATGTTTGGAGATTTCTGATCTTCCCCATTTCAAACTCTCCAGAAAATGGATTGGGACAAATCTTCGAGATCAATGATAGCCATGACTGTCAAAGGGAAAACCACACAAAGTGCCAACTAAAATCGAAGGAAAAAAGTCACTCAGCATGTTCGACAAGAATATTGATCCTTGACAAACAAAACCAAGTGGGATCTTCTGGCTAGTGGAGTATCTTGGTAAAATTTAGTCAATGGTTTTGTTATCCCGATAGCTAAATAGATTTCCATGAAGCAGGGGATAGATCTCTCTACATTGAATTTACTCCACTAATAAAATAGAATAGAGATACAAGATACAATAAAGGTGAAAATAGTGGAAATAGATGCCATACACATTACATATTACTAGAGTAATTCAATGATGAATATAATCAAATTATATCATTTAGTTCTTTCTTTGACAAAAGAAATGTGTAGGATATTAACCCCTTCTAAAATTAGTCCACCTTTCCAGTTTCCAGTTTCCTATTCTCCCCTACAGAACTCTACTTTTCTTGGATTATCCCCATTTTCTTCCACGCCAAGTCTTCCTGCATCAAACTCCATCCACCCCTCCTCTACATGTCTAAATGAATTTATCTGGTATGCTTAAGTTTCAACAGGTTTATCCATGTCACTCAAATACTGAGCATGTTCGGTGATCACCACAGGGAGTTGTAACTAAGAATTTGATCGGCTTACATTTCCATCCATATGCTCGAGGCAAGAGAGGAATAATGGCTCTACAACCAAAGTTTCAAATAATGCCATGGGTTGATTCATGGACTTTGAGCCTGAATGAAACGTTGTATACCTCACCAAGAGACAAATTATTGTAGTCAAACTGTCCTCTCACTTCGAGCTAACATACTGCAACTGTAGACAAAAGTCAAAACCGCGATATTAGCTTTTATGTACATATTTTCATCTTGTTAGAAGTAACAAAAGACTAAATGAATAGAGTGTTACCTGGATTCATTCTGAGAAATCCAATGCCAATACCAATTATCATCTCCCCAAGTTGTATCCAAATTTCTTGCAAACAACATATAGCACAACTTACCTGTGGCTCGCTCTATCCAAAACTTATGAAATTGAAACACATTCATGTCATTAACTTGAGAAATATAAACATTCAATTAATATGAGAAAACTATTCTAAATGGGAACTAAAGTAGCCAACCACAAAATAAAGGAGCAATTTAAGTCACGAACACTGGGTGACTGAGGCTACTATTTGCCTAATCAAATACATCAAACCATGTTGTTGAACCCATGTAATGTTGTAAATAAATACAAACTGAATTTTTGACTAAACTAAGAACTCTGAACCCAGACCCAGTTTAGTGGAAGTTGAGATCTAGTTGCACCTCACTTGAGAGTATAGTTGTAGCCTTCTCTTGAAGTAAAACGTTTTACTTTCAACCTACATTGATCAGCTGATACTTTGGTAGTTTTTTTATATATAAATATAATGTTTTTGGTGTACTGACATCCACGAACAACACTGTTACAAACTCTATAACAAGGTTTCCAAGATGCATATATTTGGCCAACAAAATATTAAGACCAGTAAGGTTTTATCAACAAAGTTCATCTAATGATTAGCTTCAAAGAAATCTAAAAAAAAGAGGTCTCGTAAGTTAAAAGTTAAATCTTAAGATTTTATTTTTATTTGTAAGTTTTACAAAAAGATGAGACACCTGACACACCATCTCCCATTGTTGGGATGTAGAGTACAAGTCACTGATCTAGCTGTAATTACAGACTTCAATTTGAGTTCTAATGTTATGGATGGATACACAATTTCATGTGGACTGCATATCACTCCCACCTAGATAGTAGAGTAGCTGGACTATAAAATGAAATTTAGGATGCATTCATCTTTATGTCCCATCTTTTAACCATTGCCCCACCTTTTTAAAATATCGTGTTGCTTAATAAATCCCAACCTTTACTAAATTAGGATATATTCATATTGATGTCCCATTTGGATGGTAAAATGTTAAATTAGGAAACATTCATCTTCATGTCCCATCTTTAAATAGTGCACCTCCCTTTCTTTAGCTATTGTTACTTGATAAATCCCTCAGCTAAACTATACAGTGTAAATTTGGATACATCAATCATGTCTCATTTTTTAACCAGTAAACATATTTTCCTTAATCTCTTGTTGTTCAAAAAAGACAAAAATAAAGATAGATCTGTAAAATGTTAATTGGGAAACATTCATCTTCATGTCCCATCTTTAAAGGATTAAGCTAAACTCTAGACATGCACCCAAAATTAGGTGCGTTTTCTGGCCAAAATCCGACAGAAATTCTTCAAAAGGTAGTTTTCAGTGATTGGAATTGGATAATATGGGTGCCCCAGGGGTAATCGAGGGTCCTGGATCCATTTCTGCAATAAAAACAATTTTAATACTGAAAATCTCATTTTCAACAACAAATCTTATTTCCAGCTTCTAGCCAAACTTGCCTAAAAGGCTGCAAATGGTCTAGATATTAGCCAACTCCGTCTTTAAACATTGCACCTCTTTTTCTTAAGCTCTTGTTACTTGATAAATCCCCCAGCTAAACTGTACAGTGTAAATTTGCACCCTTCAACTGGTGCATGTTCCAGATGAAACTCTAGCTTAATATATAACAAAGCTCCTACAAAATATACCAATTTTTCAGTGATTCACATCTAATCAGAAACATGAGATATAACTAAGAGGAAAACTTTAGTCTAATAATATATGAGATAGATATTTTTGACATGAAAACAAAGCTTGTATCTGCTTTAAGGCTAACGTCAATGACCCATATAAACTTACCAACAGGGTTTTCCAAAATTGAAACCCAATACAACACCTACAGGTCATTTTAGTTTGGAATCGGTTCATGCTTTGCAAAATAATAATAACGTGTCAATAACCCTCTCCTTTGACAATAACGCAGTGGTGTTTAATATCATATAATGGCTGAACTATTCAGACAATTTCTTGTTCTTGTGTGTATGCGTATGGTTCAGGTGAAAATCCATTATAATATTCTCCTCATCAAAAAACTACATTTATTGTTGCAAAAGAATAAAAATGATAAAAAATGCAATTAAAACATCCATTAACAAAAGAGTGTTAATTTAACACAAAAGAAAATATAGAATGCATAATTTGAAGGAATGGATCTAAATCTTAACTAGAAAATTCCCAAACTACACTGAGAATTTTCAGATCTAAGTTTCATGAGTTTAAATTCCAAAAAACAATGAAAAAATAAAACAGTAATTCAAAGAATACAAAACTTGGATGGGTTTAATATTTAAGAACTTGAGTTTCATTAGGGAGGACTTCTTTAAGCCTTAAAAAAATGAATACCTATTTTGCCACGAAACTTTTGGAACTAACAAAGACTCTCAAACCAGTGGTAAGTAAATACCTCCTTGGTTGACCATGAAATATATGTCGGAAAGGTCATCCATCTCAATACAAGTCCTCTCTAACACCTTGCTAATTTCCAGAACTCCTCTTTTGCAATTTCAAGCTCTTGATAGACATTCTTTGTTGTGTAACTCCCAGAGCAAAGAGAAAAACACACAAGAGATTCCAAATTCTCAAGGGCATACGCTCGTAGCTCTTCTCCTCCTCAACTGGTGCAAGCGTATGCAACCTCCACAACAATACACAAACTTCTTCCTGCAACCAATGTTTTAAATAGCAGCACAAGGAAAAGGAAATGGATTCCATTTCAATAAAGTTTAAACATAGATTTCAAAAAAAGGAAAAATAAAAAATAAAATTAATAGAATTGGGATAGATAATAACAGAAATCTTGGTTGTTCTAAAGTCCAATAGGCCAATAGCAACTTAACAAAATAACACAATTCTTTTTTTCCACCCAATCACAAATTTCCATGAAAAAATGCATCGGCATCCATGTTAATCATTACCAGAACTCTCGAAGAAACTCTCAAAACCCCAGAACTGAACAAAAGCTAACAATCCGTTGTCAAACTTCAAAATACATCACGATTTCATACACTAAAAATCTGGCAGCTCAAAAGAAACCAAAACGCTAGAATCTTATATTTTTAGTATGAATTCATCAAACCCTTACTAGTTGTGATTGAGATGAGCGTTTTGAAACCATTCGCATCCCTATCATGCGCTATTACTCTGCATTCATTCAAACTTTTGACAGTATCATCTAGATTCTCTGGAATTTTTTCATCAAGAATATCCATATCTTCTAAAATTGTTCTTAGAGAAATCCTTGCATATAAGAGATCAATTGAAATCCTATTGAATTTAAACCACATCAAGATAATATTTGCACTCTTCAGTGCTTAAAACAAGCAAGAATTTATTAGCTTCCATTTGATGCGCTCTAATTGCTTCTTTCTAGTTTGCCACCTACACCAATAAGTTTAGGCTTCGATGGAAAATTAACCCCAAACCACATATAGCCTCTATGCTTCCATCTTTCAGCTAAATCCACTAAAAGAAATTCATATATTTTTGTTGCTATATAAATTTTCCCATTTGCATTTAAAACTGACCATGAAAACTCTGCTTCCAGTTATGAGAAATGAAAGAAAACCCTAAGAAAAATAAGTGCACAATATGAAATGCCAAAATAGAAATTATGAATTTCGACTGGATTTAAAGATTCTGTGTGAACACTAAGATAAGTATGCCATGACTCGATAAAAACGCGTAATTCAAGTTTCTGCTATCTATGTTGCATTTATCATCAAGTTCCCATCTAGAAATGGGAAATGGAAGCCAGATGCACCCCCCTTAAGAGCAGTTTCTGATAACATAAACATATTATATGGTTTCTAGAGATGGCGAATGAATAAATGATTCATTAACCATTTCCTTGAGACTCTATATATACTTTTCCCAGAACACTAGAAATCGGTAAGCTAGAAATGAAATATTCCAAGTAGATAATAGAGATATGCACCAAGACATACTTTCTTTCTTTTTTATATAGGATTTAAATTCTCAATACCCTATTCGATGTACATAAGTATGAGTAATACCTCCTTCCAGCATGGTCCATTAGAAACATTGCAAGCACTATAAAGGGAAACATTGGTAGACAGGTAACAACACTTGCCAATAGAGAAGCAGACTCTGCCTTGATGCCTGCTTGAACTAACAAGGTGTCAACTCCAGATTGTTTAAGTATTTGAGGCGTGAAGTTGAGGACTGAACCGATACCATAGAGCTATACCAAAACAAATTCTTCACTTAGACATACATCATACATAACCAATAGCATGTTGTAAAGCCCAAAAAAATCTCTCTTGTAATAAAAAAAATGAATTTACCTGCTGGAGTAGTTGAAGAGACATCCCCACTGTAAGAGCTCTTCTTACTCTAATGTCAAAGAAATTATACCATGACATACCCTTTTTTGCCACTCTTCAATTTACTGCTCAGATTGGGTTCATCAGACTTTTGCCATTGCCAAGCCAGCTGCCAGCTACCTCCCAATCCCGTGCCTTGCTCAGCTGAACTAGAAAACCTACTGTCCACATTCGAACTGTTCTTACCCAGATATTTCATATTTGCAGTTGATTCACCACCCCTATGGATAGAATAGACAAAGGGTAAATTGACACGCCTTTTCCCTACACCACTAGAAGTGTGGAACCTGGTCCATTCACGAGTGGCCACTCCATGCTTACCCAACCCACCATGCTAAAAAATTTGAAATCATATTCCTAGGAGTCCTCTACCCACTCTTCGGGCAGTCTTTTGAGGTCAATGACGTATCCTTCAGCGATTACCAATTTGTTGATAATCTTGCTAGGGGTCCCCTCTCCTACAAACTTAAACCTTTAAAAAATGTATTGGAGCCTGGTATGGCCGATACCACAAAAGAAAGACAAAATTCCTCACAGGCTCTCCAACCTAGCTCGGCCTGTTGTTCTAGAGGATATATATTGGCAGTGCAGAGTCATTCTTCATAATGATTCAAGCCCCTTTCGTCCCCATTCCATGTACATATTTTAATCTACATTATAAAAAAACCAAAATATCTAAAACAGATAATCATACACTTACCTTCTATGGGCGATGCATGTGTCTACATGAAAATATTCATAACCGACCCATCCGCCATGAAATTTTTGTTTCCTGAGACTAAATTTCTTAATGGTTATTGTTCATTTTTCAGCCAACCCAATATTACATAAGTTTCCATGGCCAAATAAATGGAGTTGATGGAGTTGGGCTTCAACACCATTCATTACATATCCGTTAGTGGAAAGCCATGTTCAGGAATTCAGGCAGTCCATGTAGTTGATGAGAGTTTAATGGAATTTGGGG
This sequence comes from Pseudotsuga menziesii, assembly GCA_001517045.1. Taxonomy (NCBI): domain Eukaryota; kingdom Viridiplantae; phylum Streptophyta; class Pinopsida; order Pinales; family Pinaceae; genus Pseudotsuga; species Pseudotsuga menziesii. The sequence goes on along the minus strand of LPNX010511337.1, from coordinate 298,158 downwards.
GCTCTGGTAGACAGACAACCTGCCGTCAGTATATCCGTCCAGCAAGTGGACATCCTATTTAAGAGTTTAGGAAACCATCTAATCGAGCATTTCCATGTGGATCCTTCTCAGGGCTGAAAACCCATCATTTCCTTGCGGTTTCTCCTCCGAATGTAAATAGGTGGCAAAATTTATTGAGTAGAGAAAATGGATATCGGCGTAACCAATGGACAATACAGGAAACCTATGAACAATGTGCAGCTCAAGAGAAGACACGTGGAAAAATACCACTGGCTAGAGGGACGACGACATCTACAGTGTTTTAGAACTAAAGTTCAGAGAAAAATGCCTAACATCGTAATTATAAAAACAAAGATTTTGGTGGTTCAAAATAAGCTATGCATATTGCAAATATATATATTTTTTTCAACTACATAAAATTCACAGCAAAACTTCGTTTTTACCAATTCAACTGCTAACCATGGACATTGACATTAATTTTTTGTTTCTTTTATGTTTCAAATAAAATTATAAACCATTACTAAAAAAAGTAACTCTTTTACTAGCAATTGCCCCAAGGAGGTGCAATAATACACCGATAAGGTAGTTGTTAGAGGGTAAAAGAAGAAAAAAAAGGTAACATTAAAAAGAGGTAGTGGAATATTACAATTAATACAAAAAGAAATGGACCACTTTAATTTATCGAAAAATCATAGAATTAACAGTTTTATAGACGCCAATGTGTTGTATTAAATAGAAAGAAAATAGGCTCTACTCCATTCCTGGTGGAACACACATCACATATAGGAAAATTTATACCGCATACATAATTTTTACAATAGCCTTGGATGAGCATAAAAACTTAAAAGTGAAAGCCCTTAGGAAACTGCACTAAACTGGTTTCTTTCTCTCATACAAGACTGGGAAATTGGGAATATAAAAAAAACAAAGTGGACCAAGATCATGATCAAATGAAAGAAAAGGACTGCTTGTTGTATATTACAAATGACCTACTGGAGGTGACCACACTGTAACAAACTAGAACACAATTTAAAACATACAAATAGTTCCACTATATGGATGATGTAAATTTATTTGCTTTGAGCCTCTTTTTGAAGCTTTGGCATTTTTGCAATCATGTTTAGATTGTGAATGAGAGATTTGACACCCCCTGATTGTCTCACCAAGTTTTCCATTTGTTCCAAGGGCTAATAGTCTGAGATATCATCCTTTGAAGATAAAACATTGGACAACTCCTTAGATTCTTCCTGCAAATTTTACAATGTATATTCTTGTTAAACACAGTTCCTGATAAGGCTAACATTCTTCTTGCAAATTGTACAATTTCTATTATCGTTAAACACTTGCATTTTTCATATGCAAGTGTATCTGAGTAGAAACCTAACTAGAAACAACAAAAGAAAGAGAGTAATAGTGAAACTTATAAAGCAAATGGAGATGACAAACTGGCTCTTTTGTCAAGCCATACCTACAAAGAAGCAAGAAATATACTCTCTTTATTTTAAAAACATGATAATTCACCTAAACAATATGTTGTAACAAAGGTAATATCATCTATACGTAATCCCATCTTAAGTTGAGTCCGAGAAAGCCAACGAAGCATTGCATCATGTAAGACAACCTCTATCCATTGAAAATTGGAAATACTAAATATAATTTGTCTTTGTATGCTTTTGTGAAAAGTTTGTGCGCATTGGCTTGGTATGTGAAAACTCAAAAGCTTTCTCTATGGTAGGCACATGCAGACTTACTATTTACTCACAAATCACATATAGATAAGACTTTATCCCTAAAATACAATTGACTAATTAGTTACCAAAGTTTTTACACATCATCAAAAAAGAAAGTAAAATTTTTAAAAATGCAATACATGCCTTATTAAACAGAGGCAAGAATATCAAACAATACACCATACACTTTGTTGCATCAGAATACAAAAATTTCAAACCATCATTTGTTACCAAGGAGAGCATCACAATTGCAAACAAATTTGATTCATGATAATTTCACAAATGACTTACATAAATAGAAATATGTACCATTGGGAAGCTGTGGGTCACTACTTAAAATCCAATAAAATCCACTACCCTAACCAAAAGATATAAGATGAGCACAAATTTAATGTGGGTCACTGGGTGAATGGGACAAGCCTGATTAATAAGATGAATATTCTCGAGCACTTCATTATATAAACATGCTAAATGTGGCAACTAACAAGTTAACAATAAAAACAATTTTCTTTATTTGGTCCTTTTAAGGAAACTGAAACACCACAATATTTCATATGCTTGACAAAATCAAAAGTACAATATAACCAACTCTAATGCTCAAGATGACTAAAAAACATTCCACTCACTCATATGATTGTTGTGTCATCCTTCTGAGTTTCTCATACCTTCCTTCCAACTGTACCATCTCAAAGCAATACAGTAGCCAAGAGAAGACAATCCCAGAATATAATACCACGTAAATGTGAAAAGAAAAAAATAAAGACATGCTCATTGAAAACCAGTAGATATAGAAAAAACAAAGAATCGTCATATACAGGATGGAAATTTGTAAGAAATTTTCTATCTAAGAGTAGGAATTGCAATTACTGGAAAAGGTGATCAAGGGTATCCCACATTCTCCTTCCTATTGTACAAGCTCAAATAAATCTAGTAGCCAATAGAGATGACTATGGCAAAGCTGACTACCATATAAATGTAAACTGGGAAGATTCAAGATCTATTCGATGAAAATCTATTCAATGAAAACCAGTAGATCTAGACAACCAAAGAATCCTTAGATACATGCTAGAAGTTTATAACAAATGGTCTATCTACAAGAGTAGGAATTGCATTCATTGGGATTCTTATGTCAATGCATAGAAACACCATAAGGAAATTTATTTAATTGTACCCAAATACAAATATCATCAATTCTAGAATTCCCATTAAGATATTTCCTTGATGTAATCTTTTTTTTCATTTTGTTAAACATTCGTTTGTAAAATATTACTCAATATGGCAGGAAGACCTTTTAGGCATGACACTAAGACTAACAAAATATATAGTAAAACAAAATGCATTTTTCTACTAAAAAAACATGAAAGTGCACTTCAATTTTCCTATTGATAAAATGCATTTCATAAAACATAAGGTTTATGGATTTTAGACAGAATAACGTGGGAGTTTGCATTGTCCTGTTGCTGTAGGCATTGCTCACTATCTTAAGGTTTTCTCTGAAAGTTTAAAACTGATACAAAATGCTTCAGACCAGTGGATGAAAAAGGTTGGTGGGGAATGGCAAAAACAAAGGTGCGTGCAAGCATACATGCCAAGGTAAAGTTGTAAACATGGCAGCAAAGTTATGACATAAATTGAACAAGCATTTCAATGGCTTCTAATAGCTCTTTATAAACAATAAACCAAAATCTAAAGAAGCTCCACTTAGCCTTGACAAGCTCAATTTAGAAAAAGACAAGAGTGTATGTCTAGCTCAGAGGGAAACACTTTCATCTCTCCCATCTCTCTACCCAGCAGCTTTAGGGTCTAGACTCTATACTTAATTCCTTGTCATTGTGGTAGGATGATGAGAATATTACATTCAGTAAAGATACAGAGATTTCTCTCTTCCCAACCTTAAACATTATTACGTGTTTAAATTCCAAATTTGAAAAAATATATTAAAGTATTTATGGAGTGTGGCTATCTATAGGAGGAGATTGAGGGATAAACACGCCTATGCAAGTAAGCTGAGCCCCTAACAAATTGAAACTATTTACTAAGTGTAGAGTCCAAAGAAGATCACATACCCTGGTAGGGTAATTATCTGCTTGTTGGAACGCAAGTCCTTGGAAACCTTTAAAAGGTAACAAGAATAAAAGCATAAGAACTGAATTAGCTAAGGGTTTTAGAAGAATTATTTGCAGCATTAATGAAGTTCCTTGATACAGAGATTTCTCTCTTCCCTTAGTATTCACAAAATATTCCACTTTGGTGGTTCTACAAATGGACTCATTGTCTGGTGTGTTGGAAGTCTTCCACGGATTTCTAGATATGCAACCTAACCTTGTGGTTCAGCCTGGGTTGGGAAATAACCTGATAATACAGGGATTTCATATTCCAATGTCTAACTTTTCTAGCATGCAACTTTTAAAATACACAAAATTTTCTTCTGCAACCTGCAACCTATTCTCACGATATATATTTTACCTGCAACAGTACATTTGACAATCACACTAATTTAATTCACATTTTGGTGTTTTCAGTAACGTCATTTGGGCCTATTTTGATGTTGAGGTGACATGAATCTCAGGATTTGTGAACTTTGAACTTTGAATACAAGTTCAAAAAATGTTTATGTGGTAGAAAATTTTCCAACATGTTGAATCTGCTGAGGTTTGACTAGCTTCTGCCAAAACTTACAATGCAATATCTTTAAATTTTTTAACCCCTGTTTTTCTATGAGTTGAGTAGTAGAGCATCATATTTCCATAATTGGACCATTTATCCCCATGCTCTTGGACAGGATAGGGCACACACAGAACTTGTGTGGATTGTAGATAGGTATCATAAGATTCTACATGTGCAAAATAGATACTTATGGTAAGATTATTATTTCACATTCCAGAAGGTTTTCTCATATATAAACATTGTGATGTTAACAATTTATATGCTTGGTGATTTATTCTCTCTTAAAACACACATACATATTACATACACATGCAAATGGATTTCCCATGGTTTGATAAGGGAGCATTGCAGGATCTGTGGTAGAATGGGATTATTTACCCTATTGAAGAATTGACTTAAATGAGATAGAATTTATCCTATTGAAGAATTGACTTAATGAGATAGAAGTGAGCACTTTCTGGTCGATTAGTTAGGGTGGAAACCAAAGAATGCCTCAAAAGGAGCCAACGGATCATGCTTTGGTTGTGTTCAGGGCGCAATTGAATATATATACTTAATGTGATAAGTGACTCTTGGAGAAGAGAGAAACATCATTGTTGTATGTATATGCACCAATCTGTGGTATATGTGCTTATATAGGAGGCATATTGTATATGGCACTGTTGCATAAATGGCTCTCACCAGTTAGACATGCCATACAATAAAAAACCAAAGAAGCTACGAGCTTTGACACCTCAACCGCAACTGAAAACCGAGTCACAAAATAACCTATTTTAATATCCTAATAAAGTTCATACAAAAGTTGATTTGCAGGGACAACGAATGAAAACCACTGGTGAATATTCCATTCAAACAGGAGCTGCCATGCCAAGGCAAGCATAAAGAGAAGTTGACTACTGACGAAGATGAAGCACATCAATTTTTAAGGCCACAAGAAGCATCTAAATACAAACTTAGTGCAAACACAAAAACTCAAAACAGAGACAGGGTAGCAAATGGGGGTGTTGAATATATCAAAGTTGATGTCAAAGAGCATTCAAGTAACCAATTGGTAGAAGTTTCCCATAGTAAGTTTGACAATCACTTTTATGCCAACAATAGAAGTTCAATAATTGTAATCATATACCATCCAATGAAAAGCAAGAATGCAAACATAGTAATGACAAAAGCAGATGGCAATATACAGTCAGTCAAGTATTGAAGCATACGGTCCTCTTTATAACATTATTTATAACAACACTTTAGATGTCAAGAAGCAATGATTTGAACAAGGAATTGTTGCACTTAATATCCACCAAAACAACTCATTTAAGCATTCTCTTAGAAAAGGAAACAAGTCTGATATGTATATGCAAACAGAGTGAATATCGGTCATTTATATCAGCTTCCATTTAATAGCAATACAGACCACAATTAACCAAGTTTGGACCAACTTTTGACGTGTTTTGTGATGTCTTTTGTTTCAAGGGTTGAGGCTGTAAATGATGGACAACAACAAAAGAAGGCCACCAAGAGGCTGTGACGACCCTGTTAAAGGAATCCCAAAGGTTGTTTTGGCCTAGGGCTAATAGGACAAACTCAAGGGTAGAAAAGGGGAGAAAGAGGTATCCCTAAGGGAGGAAAGGAGGGTTGTAGCGTAGGTTTAGGGTTTAAATTTTTAGGTCTGATTTTTGGTTTAGGGAAACCCAAATCTGTCAAAGAACAAAATTGATTTCCCTTTTAAAGCCATGCCAATAGATGTTTATGTGCAGAAGGGAAATGCCAAAATCCACAAAGATAAACAACAAAACTCTGATCGGTACTCAAGCCCATGTACCATAATCATGAAGGGAAATAACTTCTCAATGCCTTTTAATGAGAACTCCCTTTAGATGGTCATAAACATTTCTGTGATAAGGACTGTCCAACTTGCACCCTTTTTCACCGAAGCTTAAAATTTAGAACGATGTAATTATTCATTGAACAAAGTCACCAACTTTTCAAATTGCACTAAGAGGTATGCAACTACCATTGATGCATTCAAACAGGAGCTGCCATGCCAGGGAAAGCATAAAGAGAAGTTGACGATGTACAGAGATGAAGCACATCAATTTTCAAGGCCGCAAATTTAGTGCAAACATAAAAACTCAAAACAGAGACAGGGCAGCAAATGGGGGTGCTTAATATATCAATGTTGATGTCAAAGATCATTCAATTAATGAATCGGTAGATGCTTCCCATAGTAAGTTTGACAATCACTTTTATGCCAATAATAGATGTTCAATAATTGTAATCATATACCATCCAATGAAAAGCAAGAATCCAAACATAGTAATGACAAAAGTAGATGGCAGTATACAGTCAGTCAAGTATGGAAGCATACAGTCCTCTTTATAATAGTATTTATAATGACACTTTAGATGTCAAGAGGAAATGCTTTGAACAAGGAATTGCAATATCCACCAAAACAACTCATTTAAGCATTCTCTTAGCAAAGGAAACAAGTCTGATATGTATATGCAAACAGAGTCAAGATCGGTCATTTATATCAGCTTTCATTTAAAAGCAATACAAACCACAATTAACTAAGTTTGGACCAAATTTTGACATGTTTTGTGATGTCTTTTGTTTCAAGGGTTGAGGCTGCAAATGATGGACAACAGCAAAAGAAGGCCACCAAGAGATTGTGACAGCCCTATTAAAGGAAACCCAAAATTTGTTATGGCCTAGGCCTAATAGGACAAACCTGAGGGTAGAAAAGGGGAGAAAGAGGTAGGCCTAAGGGAGGAAAGGAGGGTGTCGAGCACCCTAAATGCAGATAAGTTATTATCAACACACAGAGCTCACGAAATT
>LPNX010511337.1:247394-290848 GCA_001517045.1 Pseudotsuga menziesii | reverse complement strand
GAAGTCTTTTGTTTCAAAGGGTAAGTGCACAATATATGCTAAACACCAAATCATTGTAGTGAATAATGTTCTTAAACAACTATGTTCATCCCTCAAACTTTGTGTAATCCCACCAATATTCTAACTCTACAAATTCAACCTTGTCCTTCTATGCATCAGCGAGAAATGAAATCAGATTCAACAACAATTACTGACAGAAAGGAAATCCTATTCATAACCCAAAATAAATGAATTGCCTATTGATCTAATCACACTTGGAACCTGTAATCATAAATGAAATGTAATCTAAAAATTCAATTGCGACAGATCAAGCTCGGCTAGTCTAAGAATTGCATTGCAGAAATAAAGATCAACAATTATAACAATCAAAGAATTACAAAGGGTTCGTGGGATGTCAACTTGAAACCATGAGATGAACAAAGCTGTGTACAGCTATTGAATAAATGGCATAAAGACTATCTACTCAGTCGACTGTTACGCTGTTACAGTTATCGATATTAGGATATGCAATACTGTAAATCACACATACTACTGCTGCACACACATAAATATAATTAACGAAACATCACACAACCATGAATTAAAAGATCCTACCTTAACTCAGCAATCTCTGCGGAAGGCAGGCCCAGCCTTCACACAGAGACGTTGGATGAACAATGTACAGCTCCCTTAAACCAGCAGTAACTCTTTATATTAAAAAGGAATAATTATTACAGATTGCTCCCGCTGTCAATACACCAAATGAATTAACTATTTTCCAACCCCCCTGGGTTGAGACATCTTTCTACATTTATACCTACAAGCGATAACATCCCATCCTATTACAAAGGGCAGCCATGAAGATCTCTGATCTTCAGGCGCCCTGAATAACATCGTTTGTTACAAGACGTGGCATGATACAATTATAGAAAATGCAAGAAGACTGTTGACTGGCCTAGAAGTAGCGATCTTCTCAGATCGCCATAATATTCGAGCAGCTATCCTGAAGATCCCTCGATCATAGCACATTCTGTTACAGCTACTCTGACCGGCTCTTGTCTGGAATGTCACGTGCCTCAATTGATGATGAATAGGTTGAGGATCCCTTTTGTGTCACAACCATCCCTCGTCCCTAGACTCGTTCAGCTCATCCCCCTATATCCTGCTCGTCTCACATTATCTTCATAGATTACACATATTAGCACAATTTCGAGAGATAAATAGCCTTAATTGTTACAAGAATAAGCATTAATAAGGTAAAACAATAATCAGTCTTACCTTGACAAATTAGGGCATAAAGTGAGAAAAGTTAGTCTGATTGGCATGCTAAGTAGTGTAAAACAAGGGAAGAAAGGTGATTAAAGGTGGTTAAAAAGGGACCAATTTTGGACTCAACATCTCCCCCCAACTACCCTGTTGCATGTCCTCATGCAACAACCTGCATTACTCAGAATCTGAATCCTGCATTGAGCTCTGTTCGTGGAGAGAAGAAAAATTGTAAGGGAACTTAGGTTCCTCATCTATCCTCAGAAAGCCCCTGTGCATAACCCAGTAGTGCCAACATTTCTGCTCCTCTGCCCTAGTCAAGGAAAATTCCATATGATATGGTTTTGCTAGCCACCAGATAAGAGGAAATCTAAACTTCAAGCCCAGCCAGTCAACTCCACATTCCTTCATGCTTCCTACATAACCCTTGACTCTAGAGAGTGCATGCTTGAAATTTTTAAAGCAGTAGGGTTCCCTGCTTCTAAGTGCAGAGGAGGCAGCCTGCCATCTGTACCGACTGCCATCTAATGCAACCTGCTGCTGTCTAGAAATGGATTTTGTACAGGTGGAGATTACCTCTTCCTGCAAGTTCATGATATGTTGTGCCTGGGAAGGATTGGAAAGAAAACCCTTGTATCGAGCCACAAGAATGCCAGGATTCTGGGGTTCACTACGGATCCATAAATTAGTATGAGCTTCATTGTGGAAAAAGGTCTAAAAATATCTTTCCCACTGAACATGGTTGCTCACAAAAGAGGCAAAGGCTCTTAGCTGAACATCCCCTGCAAATGGAACAGGGTTTGAGTGCCGATCCATAGGGCACGCCATCTCGTGCAAGTATAGTTCACATAGCAAGTTCTACTCTTCAAAGTTGCTCCCAAGGAATGTCTCTAAAATTTTTTCTGAGGTTTCAATTTCAAATGACCTCCCTTCCTGTACAGCTTTTATTTTAAACCAGACAAACTGCTCGAAGAGAAACACTGGATAAGAGGAAGAGGGCTTCCTAGTGCCTATGAGTTCTCGGGATAGGGCATACATTTGATCCTTATCCTTCTGCATGGATGAGAATTTTTTCAATTTCTTCATCTCCTTCTACAACTCCTATACCTAAACTCTGTGGGCCATACGTTCTTCAGCCCCCTGCTCTTCCAGCGCTCTAATAATTCTCTTATGCTCATCCAAAGCAATTGTCTTTTTCTGGTTTTCTTCCACTTGACTTCTCCATTTAATTACTTCCATCCTTAGGGCTGAAAATTCTACTGTGAGGTCTGAAATCTCCTTTTTATAATGTTCTTCCTGCTCTGAATCCAAATCAATAAAATTTTTGAAAGGGGGTAGTATTGTCTCTTGTGGAGTAGCGTCCTCTCCCTGGTCAATCTGCATTTCTGAATCTGATTCATGTGTTGCTGGTTCTTGTGTGATAGCAACATCTTTCAAATTCTCCTCAGCATCCTCCTCCATTGCTTTTAAGGACACTGGTTCTTGTGTGGCAGTGTCTTCCCTCTGCATTCCTGGATTCAATTCTTGTGTTGCTGGTTCTTGTGTGACCGCAACATTTCTTGGGTTTTGTTCCATAACTGTAATTGGTGCTTGTTGGGACACTGGTTCTTGTGTAACAGTGCCTTCTCCCTGATCCATCTGCATCTCTGAAATTGATTCTTGTGTTGCTGGGTCTTGTGTGACAGCAACACCTTTTAAACTCTCCTCAGCAGCCATCTCCATTGCTTTTGGGGACACTGGTTCTTGTGTAGCAGTGTCTCCTTCCTGTGATTCTGAATCCAATGGTTGTGTTGCTGGTTCCTGCGTAGTAGCAATATCTTCGTTCCCCTGCCTCTGAGATTGGATATCTTCCCCATCATACAGATCTTCCTCAAGAACCTCAGTGTCACCTGAGGCTATTGTCTGTTCATCCTCACTCCACTGTGTATCGGGTATGATATCTATCCCGGGGTCATCTTCTAATTGAAATTCAGGAATTCCCGAGGATGTTGGTTCTTGTGTAACAACATCCCGGATTACCTCTTCATCCTCTTGTGGTTGTAGTTCTTCTCTAAGCTTTGTATTATGGGGACATTCTGGGGCCATAGTACCAAACTCTTCATTAGGTTCCAGAGTGTCCTCCTTTCCAGATTCTTCTCCCTGTTTCATCTGCATTTCTGAAATTGTAGTTCCCTGTTCAGGTTCATCAATGTTCTGCCCTCGTGGCTCGGTTTCTATCATCTCTATATCGTGGGAGCATTCTGGGTTCACAGTGCAATCCTCATTCCCATCATCAATCCTGATTTCATTCTCTGCCCTGGAATTAGTAGCAGCCTCAGCAAGGATGATCAAAGATGCTAGTTCTTGTGTTGCAGCATCTTCTTCTTCTACAGGTTCTTCCCTTGTGGACATGGGCTGTTGCACTGTGCGAACTATGACCCCATGGCCTTTCTTTTTGAAAATTTCCCCACAATTGGGGCAAATCACTTGCTCCTCCTCCCTGTCAGGGTCAATAGAATCTGCTCCCTCAAGGTGGTCTACCGCCTCCATCAATGTATACATTTTCTTCTCACCTAGTTTCCTACAAGTTTCCTTCCAAGTCTCCAATTCCCTTTAAAGTATTTGGACTTCCTCCTTTAATACTGTGTTCTCCTCCAAAAGTCCTTCAAGACTGGGTTCTACCTCAACTAGTCTTTCTGGAGCATCCATTGGCCTTGGTACAAGGATTGGGATCTCAACCTGTGACTCCAGGGTTTCCCATCTTTTTTCTGGCTACCTCTGAGATTGCATTTGGTTTGATTCTTTTGCCTCCTATTGGTGCAGTTATGCTCACCTCCTTAATTGGTCTCTTTCTTCCTTTTCGTGACGTTTTCGTTTGAGGGGCTGACTTATCAGGATTCAAAGGAATGTTTTCTTGCACCTCAGATCGCTCCTCCTCAATTAGGGTTCCCCCTCCCCACTCAGGTGAGGATTCAACAGTGACCGGCTCCATCTGTTCCATCTGTTCTTCAATTGCCTTAGCTCTGTCATCTTTATGTTCAATTGTCGCAGCATTCAATCCTGCTCCAATTTCTCCTTCTGATGGCAGAGCTACCCTGCTGTCTGCATGTCTCTCAAGATTTTTATCAACACTTTCCCCCAATGGTTCTGCTTGTGTCCCCTGTTGTTCTTGTTCTGATGCAATATCATCCCCCCCCCCCCAACTACATTGGAGGGACGCCGATCCTCCTCATGATGTTGAAGCTGTGCCTGTTCGGCTGGGAGACCGAGCAAAGGAGCAGGCTCCTGAGTGCGGGCTATGAATTGATCCCAGGTGATATTGTGTTGGACCAGGGTTCTTAAAATGATTAATTTTATAAGGCCATGGTGGGTTAGGGAAACATGTGGATGTTTAGCCGTTTGGACAAACACCGCCATATGGCGTAAGGTATGGAATAGATAGTAGGGAATATTCAACAAAATGCCATGGCGAAGATGGGAAAGCAAAGGTAGTTCAGAATTATAAACAACTTGGTACCTACCTTCACAAGTGATGTATTTCTTAAGGAAGACAGCAACTTGATCCCATGGTCGCAGCAGTGAGTGCAGTGCAATTCCTCTCTTTGATGATTGAACGTGCTCCCCCTCTCGTAGAAATTCCTCCCATGCAACCATCGTGGGAACTTGTTGTTCAAACCATGCCTTTCCCACCCTTGGAATTGCAGTAAATTCAGATATAATGGCCTCGGAGAATTCTATCCATAGCCCCCATACCTCAGAGTGAGTGTCCTTGAGGTGTAAAGCGAATTGCAAAGCTTCTTCCCTGTTAAATCCGTCTAGGCGCTCGAAGAATTCAATCCATCCAGCGGCTTGAAAGATGGCGAAAACCTCAGGATTGTTTCGGAGTTCCTGCGTTTTTAAAGGTTCATGACACACTAGAATCCCCATAGTCCTGGCAATCAGAGTTCTAGAGTCCGAGAGTGGAGGTTGCAGAGCGGGGAATGCACAGATCGCTGAGCGGAGATGTGAGTAGGGAGATGACAAATTTGGAAAGTGCAGTGCAGAGGGAGGTTAGGAATTTTTATTCCAAATTGGGGAAGGTGGCGGTTATGAGCTTTTACGTCGCACAAGGGAATGGATTAATTAAGTCATAATGGTAATATGTATTAAGGTACGACTGATATCATTAAACCCAAATTAACACTTAATCATGTAAAAATCGAAGCCCTACCTCGTGCGACTGTGCATCGAATGACCTGTGGGGAATGATGATCCATGTGTTTGCTGACGCTGGAAGGCCGAGCTCGTGCACAGGCATTAAGTCGATCATAATAATATCAATTAATGCCATAATGCCATCGCCAGTGAAAACAGAGAAAACATCGCGTCACCGGGGTCGGAATTATGCCAAATTGGCCGGCATGAGTGGAATAAACCAGAGCCATAAGTAATAGCGGAAGCAATTTGCTTTGGTTAACACAGGAGTTACTACTGCAAAGAACAAAAGAACAGTCTGTAATGATAAAAGGTCGGCCAAATAAAGCGGGATTGAAGTTTCCCAGCATGATATTGCGGCCAATTAAAAGATGTTACAGCCGTCAAGGAAGATCATGGTGCCGGAAAAAAAGTTGGCGGTACAGGGAAAAATCACGGTTGCCAAATGTCGTGGCCGTGGGAACATGTGGGTCGGCCACCGGGAGTGTATGTTCAGCCGCCAGAAGATTATGTTCGACCGCCGGAAGCTTATGTTCGGCCGCCGGAAGCTTATGTTCAGCCGCCGGAAGCTTATGTTCATCCGCTGGGAAAAAGGATTTTCGGGCCTTTGGAAAAAAAAGTTGCGGCTGTGGGGGAGTATGTTCAGCTGCCGGGAGTGTTTGTTCAACCGCCGGGAAAAAGGATTTTTGGGCCTTTGGAAAAAAAGTTGCGGCAGTGGGAGAGTATGTTCAGCTGCCGGGAGTGTTTGTTCAGCCGCCGGGAAAAAGGATTTTTGGGCCTTTGGAAAAAAATTGCGGCTGTGGGAAAGTATGTTCAGTTGCCGGGAGTGTTTGTTCAGCCGCCGGGAAAAAGGATTTTTGGGCCTTTGGAAAAAAAAAGTTGCAGCTATGGGAAAGTATGTTCAGCTGTCGGGAGTGTTTATTCTGAGAAAAGCAAAATGCAACATAGGGAACAAAGGAAAACGTTTTTCGTTCAGCGGGCCCATTCTGGTCATTCGCCTGGTACTTCCCTGTAATTTTATTTCTTTGAAAAACAACAACCAAAGAGATCAAATGCAAAAAGAAAAAAAATCAAAAGTTATACGCTACAGTAGAAAAAAAACTTATTTATGTACAGTAATTCAATAGTGCGATTTACAGTTCAAAGGTTGGCAGAGGCAGAGAGAAGTTCCTGCCCTGGTAACAGCTGATACTCTGGGTCGGCAACAATCTGCGAAATGAATGCATCCTTCGAGATAGGCTTACGATATAGTCTTAGTCTATGGCCATTAGCAAGTAATGGTATACGATTGTCATCAATGGTCACCAGACGGATAGCGCCGTTGTCAAAAACCATGTCAACCAAGTATGGACCTAGCTACGTGTACGCAGTTTCCCAAGTTTATCTATAATAGTGATATCAAATTCTTGTAACAACAAAAGCCATCTGGTCACTCTGGCATTGGTAACTGGTTTATTCATTAAGTATTTGATGGCAGAGTGGTCAGTGTGCACAAATGTAGGATACCCGGTGATATAATGTCGAAATTTATTGATGGAGTAAACAATAGCCAGGAATTCTTTTTCAGTAACAGTGTAGTTAAGCTCAGCAGGGGCTAGATTTTTACTAACATAGTAAATGTCATAAGGTTTTTGGGCCTCCTGCTGTCCTAATACTGCCCCAATGGCAGTGTCAGAGGCATCTGAGGAAATATGGAAGGGCAGGGTCCAATTAGGGCCCCGCAAGATGGGAGCTGTAGACAGCCTTGCTTTAAGTTCATCGAATGTTGTCTGGCATGCTGCATTCCACACAAACTGTGCATCCTTCATTAACAAAGAGAACAAAGGAGAAGCCAGTTTGGAGAAGTTTTCTACGAATCTTTGATAATATCCAGCATGTCCCAGAAAGCTTCTCACCTCTTTCTGAGTTGAAGGGGTAGGTTTATTTTATATTAATTTGATTTTTGCAGGGTCTACCTATATGCCATTGGCAGAGATAAAATGCCCCAAGACCACCCCCTCACTCATCATCATATGGCACTTCTCAGTGCTTAATGAAAGTTGAGTCTGTTCACAATGGGTTAAAACCTTCTTTAAATTTTCTAGTGCCTCATCGAAATCCCTGCCATAGGGAGTGAAATCATCCATAAAGATTTCCATGCTATCATTGACTAATTCAGAGAATATGCCAATCACAGCTCTTTGGAACGTTGCTGGTGCATTGCACAATCCAAATGGAAGTACTCTGTAAGCAAACGTTCCCCAGGGACAGGTGAAGGTGGTTTTATCCTGATCCTCAGGAGTAATTTGGATTTGGTTGTACCCACTGAAGCCGTCTAGGAAGGAGAATAAATTCTTCCCTGACAGGGTATCAAGTACCTGGTCGATAAAGGGTAAAGGGAAATGATCCTTTTGAGTTGCTTTGTTCAGTTCCCTGTAATCAACACAGACCCTCCAAACTGAAATGGGTACAATCACGAGTGGGGAGATCCACTCACTATCTGAAATAGGGTATATAAACCCTGCTTCCAAAAGTTTCTGGATTTCCTCCTTCACTATATCCCTCAGATTGGGGTTCATGCGTCGTTGGGGTTGACACACAGGCTGGGAGTCACTTTTGATATAAATGTGATGAGTGCACAGATTAGAGGGGATACCCCTCATATCTGTATACTCCCAGGCAAACGCCCCCTTATGTTCCTTCAAGAGGCTGATCAGGCGTTTCGGTTCCTCTGAGGAGAGACTAGGATTGATATTCAAAGTCCTTCCAGGTTCTACCTCAATCGCAATGCTCTCTGAATTTTTCACAACCGGGATTATGTTTGTGCCACCAACCAAGGCTTCTTCCGTAAGGTTTTCTTGCTCTTCCTTGCCCAGGGTAGTGTTAAGAATTTGATAGGCCTCTCTGTTCACTGAAGTGGGTTCGCTAATGAAATTGATAATGGTATCATCTTCTGTCTCATTTTTGAAGGTTAAGGCCTTCCCTATAGTTAATAATGGCTAGACATCCTCCTCCTCCTCCTCCTCCTCCTGCTCTATCCAAAGGGATGTTTCAGCCTCTAGACTTGGCCAAGCTGGAGGATACAGGGTGAGGTTTTTAGTATCCATACCATCAGATATAGTCATGGACCCCGATCGACAGCTGATGCAAGCATTAGCTGTAGCCAACCACGGTCTCCCCAGGATCAATGGGTGTCCCCCCAGCTGCGATTTTGGTTGTAACACCAAAAATTCAGCTGGGTACTCCCATGAATCTACTGATATAACAAGGTCGTCCAAAATCCCTTCGGGTCTGATGGTGGATCTATCTGCCAATTCCAAAATAGTAGGGGTCGGTCTAAACTTAGTGAGCCCAAGCTTCTTTACAGTTTCCATAGTTATAACGTTCATTGCTGCTCCCAGATCCACTAGGACGTTGGGTATCTGTGTTTGTCCTATCTGTACAGTAACGGTAGGATTACCAGGGTCATCGTATTTAGTCACAGGGGCTTTTCCTGTTATCAAGGCCGATAAGTTTCCTATGACATGAATCATGGGAGGATCCCTGAGTTTCCTTTGCGTTCTTCTTGTACACAGCTCCCGAACTGTTCTAGCGTAAATGGGCACATCTTGGAGAGCTTGAAGGAGAGGAATTTTAACATAAAGGTTCCTTAGCTCTCCGAGGAGGTTAAACTGAGGTTTCCCCCCCATTTTTGGTAGCAGTAATCTCTCGGGGTATGGTGGCTGCTTTATCATATGGGAAGGCTGTATCTCTTCAGGTTTATCATTGGATGGTTCATCCGTTCCTTCTAAGGGATGCCCAGCATCCTCAATGATGGGAATTGAGTTAAATGGATGCTGTAAGTTCTCCTCTTCTCTATGCTCAGAGGATGAAACATCCTCTGTTATTACAGGTTCTACAATTTTCCTAGATCGTAAATGGATTTCATTACAGCGTACAGGGGAAAGAGAGTAGGCTGGCATGTTGACAGTCTCCAATTGGTGGACTGCTTTATTGTTTGGGTTAGGATTAGGTTGGGCAGGCAGCTGGGGTCGTATTGGTATATTCGGGACAGAATTGTTTTGCAGCTGCAGCTGTGACTGTGGATGTAAGTATTGAGGATATGGAGGAATTTGAGGGAATTGGGGAAATTGGGGAAATTGAGGAGAATACGGTGCTTGTTGAGGTAGAGGTGGTTGAGGAAACTGGTTCCCAAGATGGAAATTCCTCCATCTAGGATTCCATGACGTAGGTTGGGGTGGTGGCTGTGTCCAGGGATTCCATGAATTATAGTTTTGCATTGCAGGTTGAGAGGAATTCCACTGAGTATAATTTGAAGGGAATTGTGTATTCAAATTTTGCATACTATTCCAATTCCCCATATTATTCAAAAATGGGAGAGAGTCTGGAGACATACCTTGATTCCGAGGCTGCCATGGTTTCTTCTGTGCGATAAAGTAGGCTGCTTCCACATCCGGGTTTGATGCCTGCAGAACGGCCTTGACTTGAGGAAGTGAAGGGCATTCCTTCATGTCATGGTTCAGCTCACACAGCTGACATACGTTCACTTTGTCAAGCGGGCATTCTATCAATGGATGATTCTTTCTACATCGGGGGCAGAACACAACTAATGTGAGATCCTCTACTGCTTGTTTTTGTTTCGCCTTCAAGACATCAATTTCAGAAGAGATGGAGCTCATCATTTCGGTTTTAAAATTTTCAAGTAGATTGCCTATCTCTGCACAGGTAGCGCCTCCATTGGATGACTTCTGAGTTCGGTCGAAGACGTCACATTCCATCTTTTCTCGTTTATCCCGCTTATTATTCCTGGAAGACCCTCTGGAGTATCTTTTGCACAGCTCCACAATTTTGTCGAAGGGTTCTTTGGAGATGTCTCCCTTACCAAGCAGGTTTAACATGTCTAGACAATCATCCCTGATTCCCCGAAGCAAGATTATTTTGAGTACATCCAGTCCCATGTTCGTCTGCCCAGCTCTCTGCACATTGTACAGCAGTCTTTCCACGAAATCTTCCAAACTTTAGTCCTCCTTCTACACCATTTTAAATAACTCCTCTCTCTTATCCTTGGTGTTACAATATTCC
Source organism: Pseudotsuga menziesii (assembly GCA_001517045.1). Classification (NCBI taxonomy): domain Eukaryota; kingdom Viridiplantae; phylum Streptophyta; class Pinopsida; order Pinales; family Pinaceae; genus Pseudotsuga; species Pseudotsuga menziesii. The sequence continues at coordinate 280,369 of LPNX010511337.1, read as the reverse complement.
TGATATTTTTCTAGGAACACCTGCTTCATTGCATCCCAATTAGTAATGGTCGCTCCCCCAAGGCTCATGAACCAGCGTAATGCGTTGTCCTTCAGGGTAGTAGGAAAGAGTTTTAGTTTTTGGGCATCGGTGATATAATCGTAGCCGCGACAAAGAATATCGAATTCAAAAAGGAATTCGTCTGGGTCTTCTGCCGCCTTTCCATGGAAACGAGGTAACACCGATGGTGAAATATTCTTCATAGGAGCTGCCCCATCTGGTTGTTGAATAGGAAATTGCAATGTAGCCACTGTTCCCTTCAGCAGGGAGCGATTCTCATGATGATAGTTTTCTCCCATCACTTCTTCCTCGTCGGCCCCGTGTCTGTTACTCATCTCCTCTTCTGTTTTCTCCCCTTCATCTCCTCCTGTGTTGTTTTCTTTGTCCTTCTCTTGTTCCTTGTTCTTTTCTTCGTTTTTCCATTGTCCCAAGAGCTTCTGGTGGTGGTACTGATCCCACTCTTCCTTAGTTACACTCCTCCCGTTAATGTGATAATTCGGACCTCTACCAGCAGGTCCCGTTGTAACAGCTGTGTCTTTGTCTGCAAGGATGGCTGAGGACGTCACAGCTGCTCGTGTATTCTCCACCGTGGATCCCGACGCTAGTGCCCCAGGATCAGCAGGGTTTCTTCTATTAGGAGTTTCTTGCAGACGAGCTCCAGTGGATGAATCAGTTCTGTCAACAAGGTCATCAATGAACGTCCTTCTTCCCAATGGTACTCCTTGACCTCGACCCGAGCCACCTGCACTGTTAGTATCTTGTGGGGTTTTGGGAGTTGGGAATTGATCGCGTTTTACCCTTCTAGTATTCATACAACCCAAATCATTTCATCAGAAAGCATAAAAAGAGACTGACTAAAAATAATTATCAAATGCAACTACTGATAGTGTTTAATTACCCTTCCCCGGCAACGGCGCCAAAATGTCGAGCACCCTAAATGCAGATAACTTATTATCAACACACAGAGCTTACGAAATTCATTGTCAACCCGAGGAAGTATTTTGTTTCAAAGGGTAAGTGCACAATATATGCTAAACACCAAATCATTGTAGTGAATACTGTTCTTAAACAACTATGTTTATCCCTCAAACTTTGTGTAATCCCACCAATCTTCTAACTCTACAAATTCAAGCTTGTCCTTCTACGCATCAGTGAGAAATGAAATCAGATTCAACAACAATTACTGACAGAAAGTAAATCCTATTCATAACCCAAAATAAATGAATTGCCTATTGATCTAATCACACTTGGAACCTGTAATCATAAATGAAATGTAATCTAAAAATTCAATTACGACAGATCAAGCTCGGCTAGTCTAAGAATTGCATTGCAGAAATAAAGATCAACAATTATAACAATCAAAGAATTACAAAGGGTTCGTGGGATGTCAACCTGAAACCATGAGATGAACAGATCTGTGTACAGCTATTGAATAAATTGCATAAAGACTATCTACTCAGTCGACTGTTACGCTGTTACAGTTATCGATCTTAGGATATGCAATACTGTAAATCACACATACTACTGCTGCACACACATAAATATAATTAATGAAACATCACACAACCATGAATTAAAAGATCCTACCTTAACTCAGCAATCTCTGCGGAAGGCGGGCCCAGCCTTCACACAGAGACGCTGGATGAACAATGTACACCTCCCTTAAAACAGCAGTAACTCTTTATATTAAAAAGGAAGAATTATTACAGATTGCTCCCGCTGTCAATACACCAAATGAATTAACTATTTTCCAACCCCCCTGGGTCGAGACATCTTTCTTCATTTATACCTACAAGCGATAACATCCCATCCTATTACAAAGGGCAGCCATGAAGATCTCTGATCTTCAGGCACCCTGAATAACATCGTTTTTTACAAGACGTGGCATGATACAATTATAGAAAATGCAAGAAGACTGTTGACTGGCCCAGAAGTAGCGATCTTCTCAGATTGCCATAATATTCGAGCAGCTATCCTGAAGATCCCTCGATCATAGCACATTCTGTTACGGCTACTCTGACCGGATCTTGTCTGGAATGTCACGTGCCTCAATTGATGATGAACATGTTGAGGATCCCTTTTGTGTCACGACCATCCCTCATCCCTAGACTCGTTCAGCTCATCCCCCTGCATCCTGCTCGTCTCACATTATCTTCATAGATTACACATATTAGCACAATTTCGAGAGATAAATAGCCTTAATTGTTACAAGAAAAAGCATTAATAAGGTAAAACAATAATCAGTCTTACCTTGACAAATTAGGGCATAAAGTGAGAAAAGTCAGTCTGATTGGCATGCTAAGCAGTGTAAAACAAGGGAATAAAGGTGATTAAAGGTGGTTAAAAAGGGACCAATTTTGGACTCAATAGAGGGTTGTAGAGTAGGTTTAGGATTTAATTTTTTAGGTCTAATTTTTGGTTTAGGGCAACCCAAATCTGTCAAAAAAAAAATTGATTTCCCTTTTAAATCTGTGCCAATAGATGTTTATGTGCAAAATGCAAATGCCAAAATCCGCAAAGTTTAACAAAAAAACTCTTATCGGTACTCAAGCCCATGTACCATAATCATGAATGCAAATAACCTCTCAATGCCTTTTAATGAGAACTCCCTTTAGATGGTCATAAATATTTCCGTGATCAGGACTGTCCAACTTGCACCCTTTTTCACCGAACCTTAAAATTTAGAACGATGTAATTATTCATTGAACAAAGTCACCAACTTTTTAGATTGCACTTAGAGGTATGCTACTACCGTTGATGCATTCAAACAGGAGTTGCCATGCCAGGGAAAGCATAAAGAGAAGTGGACTACTATCGAAGATGAAGCACATGAATTTTTAAGGCCACAAACTTAGTGCAAACATAAAAACTCAAAGCATAGAAAGGGCAACAAATGGGGGTGCTGAATATATCAATGTTGATGTCAAAGAGAACTCAAGTAACCAATCAGTAGAAGCTTCTCGTAGTAAGTTTGAAAATCACTTTTATGCCAACAATAGATGTTCAATAATTGTAATCATATACCATCCAATGAAAAGAAGGAATGCAAACATAGTAATGAAAAAAGTAGATGGCAGTATACAGTCAGTCAAGTATGGAAGCATACAGTCCTCTTTATAACAGTATTTATAACAGCACTTTAGATGTCAAGAAGAAATGCTTTGAACAAGGATTTGTTGCACTTAATATCCACCAAAACAACTCATTTAAGCATTCTCTTAGAAAAGGAAACAACTAATATGCATATGGAAACAGAGTTAAGATTAGTCATTATATCAGCTTTCATTTAATAGCAATCCAAACCACAATTAACTAACTTTGGACCAAATTTTGACGTGTTTTGTGATGTCTTTTGTTCAAGGGATGAGGCTGCAAATGATGGAAAACAAAAAAAGAAGGCCACCAAGAGGTTGTGACAGCCCTATTAAAGGCATCCCAAAGGTTGTTATGGCCTAGGACTAATAGGACAAACCTGAGGGTAGAAAAGGGGAGAAATAGGTAGGCCTATGGCAGGAAAGGAGGGATGTAGCATAGGTTTAGGGTTTAAATTTTTAGGTCTGATTTTTGGTTTAGGGCAACCCAAATCTGTCAAAGATCAAAATTTATTTCCCTTTTAAACCTATGCCAATAGATTTTTATGTGCAGAAGGAAAATGCCAAAATCCACAATGTTAAGCAACAAAACTCTTATTGGTACTCAAGCCCATGTACCATAATCATGAATAGCAATAACCTCTCAATGCCATTTAATGAGAACTCCCTTTAGATGGTCATAAAAATTTCCGTGATCAGGACTATCCAACTTGCACCCTTTTTAACCGAACCTTAAAATTTAGAATGGCGTAATTATTCATTGAACAAAGTCACCAACTTTTCAGATTGCACTTAGAGGTATGATACTACCGTTGATGCATCTGGACCTAATGTAAGATTGTCAATGCAAGGCATAAATTCTATAAATAAAAAGCAAAGTCAAGAATGCCTATAACTTCAATGCCTTTCATTGAGAACAATCTTTATATGTCATCAACATTTCCCTAATCAACACCATCCAACTTGCAGCATTTTTCATTGAAGCTTGAAAGTTAGAACAATATAATTATTCATTGAATAGATTCATCAACTTTATGAAGTGGCCAACTGATGCATCTGGCCCTAATGTGAGTTTAATGTGAGTTTGTCATCACATGCCAAAAATTCTATGGAGAAAGAGAAAAGTCAGAAAGATTCATAAAGAAAACAAATATTGAGCGTATATCTCCACATTATATATGGAATGCAGATGAAACCAACAGAAATATGCCAATTTCTAATACCAAGCAAGTGGCATCCTAGATCCAACATCACCCTAGCAAAGAAAATGAGTGAAGCACTAATTTGATGAAGCATGCGCGACTTGATCCTATTAAAGGAGAACCTATACCTACAAAGGTGGACGTCTCTGAGTATGTATCAAATCATTTCCTATATACATGATAGCTTATTGAAAGATATCTTTTCACAGCTGAAAAAACTATACTATATTGACTTTTAGGTATATGTCAAGCTTGACAAAAACAGATACATACAACCACAAAAATTGTACTAGAATGAGAAACAACTATAGCCGAAGATCCAACATGGGTAGTGGATCGAATCATAAAACACTTTTAATACAAAAAAGGACAATTTTAATAAAAAAAAAACTTGTTTGGCTTCTACAACCTCTGAGTAGTGACATTTATGAAGGAATTTGGTGAAAAATAGAACTGTCATAGAGTAAATACTTTTGTTACAAAATAAAACTCCTATGCATAAAATCCTATCCATGATAGGGAGAAGGGTAAAACCCTTGGATAAAGCCATGAAATCCATAAAAGCATATATAATTTACCAAATGACACAATATTGCAAGAGAGTGCATAATTTTATAAAAAAAAATTATGGACTCTCCATGTTTTAAAGAGAACAAATTTGCATAGAAGAAGAGGAGTGAACAAATAAAGTACCTGTGTTTTTTTCCTCTTCTCTAGGCTCTTTGAATATAAATTCCTACAAAGGAAATGTAAACCCTGGTCTGTAGAAAAAACACAACTTCTCTGTGCAAACCCAAATCCTGCAAATCGTTTTAAACTGCAAACTGAATGTGACCAGCAAACACAATTTATGTAGGAGGGAGGGGCGCTGGATTGAGAAGATGTTTAACCACCTCCATGAATAGGTTATGTGAAAACTGACATATCCATAAGGTCAGGCAGTGGATTCCATCGACCTAAGGAAAGTATTGAATGAAGATAAGATGGCTAAGACAGGAGTATTTGTTACAAAACTTCTCATTGCAGCCAGGGAAAAACCTGAAAGCAAGCTATATATGGGGTTTAATAAATTCAACATAAATGTTAGACCAACAGGAGGATGAGGAAATTCCACTGGATCACCTGCAATCAATACATCGAAGCTTCCCAAACAAATAAACATACTGGGACTTCACCCTCTTCAAACCCTAAACCCTATAAAATCTGCTGCCCCGCTTCAAGGACAGGAAAACACATACTGTGCAATAAATGGAAAACTAAGAAGAAATCAAATTCCATCCTATGATCATCTGGCCAACTTAAGAGTCACTTCATAACTCTCTGCAATGAGCAAAAATCACTGGACTATAGCCGTATTGTAGCTGAAACGAAGGGGCTAAAAATGTGAAACCTGGCAGTTTAACTTCAGAACGCTGTGAAACGTGGCAAGTTTATTTCAGAATACGTGGCAGATGGCTATTTTCCTGAAGGCTGATGATGCTACAGTGTTCTAAAACCAAACTTCGAAGATAAAAATACCTTACGACATAATTAAGTTGGCAGAACGATCTTATCCACTTTACCTTAATAGCAGAAGCATCTAAAGGAGAATAATTTTTGATGGAGCATTTCATGTGCTTAAAATAATTTTGTACAAGAAATTATGCCACTATTTCTCACCTTATTTATAATTATAAGATCAGTTTCCTACATTGAAATAAAATTACAAGCAAAAAAATAGACCTTTAAATTGATCAAGCACGAATGAATAAGAATACGATAAGTAGAAAAATAGACTTGTTTTGGTCAGAGTTATGCATATGTTAAAGTTGAAAAACAAAATCCATGGAAGCCAGATTCGTTCAATACTAAAACCTCGCATCTTATGAATCTATAGTGTCAAATCTCACATGATCCCTCCTTTTCCCATAATCTCCCGATGGAGAATGGTTCGACCATTACCCCCAATGGCAACTGGTAACCCACTGGTCTAGACTCAAACCTTATCTAGAATGAAATGAAAAAGTTACATTGAACTTTACCTTCCTTTTGAACTGATTAAGTCACCCCTTATTTTCATTACAACTTACGTGATTGAATATAAACTTCTTTATACCCCAAGAATACTTGAGGCTCCCATATTATTTGTATATCATGAAATAACTACTCATAAGATTGAGTTCATTGGTATTGTTGCTCCACTATCTACTGATATGGTTGAAATATCTGAAAATGGCATTCATAAAGGTTCAACAAGGTTCAAGGAATACAACAATAATTCAGAGGGAAGGGACGCGAGACTTAAAAGAAATTAGCATGATATAGGATCTAACAAAAAGACAGAAAACCGAGTCATGCTATGTACCAAGCATGTGGGATAGTCCTTCCACTAAAAATTGACATAAGGATGGTTGACAATCAAAGCTTCAAGATGTGATTTTCAAACATGGAATCAAAGAAGACAGAGCAGAGAGGTTCCTCATGGCACAAAGATTAAAAATTTTGGGAACTCTATAGGGCAGAGTTTAATGGATCAAGGAAGTAAAGTATCTTGTCCTCCAGTTAGAAAAGATATATAAATGAATTTGGAACAATTGAGTACCACCTCAGTAGTTTCCCACAATCTAAGAGCATGCCTTTCTTAGTACTGCTCCATGCTTTACAAAAAAAAAAGACTAAGAATGTAAAAAGGGTTAGGATACTCTCATATCAACTTTCCCATACTGAATCCCAAGTTCCAGAGAGAAAAGGAGGATCTCCAAATTTTGGTTGGAAAGTAAAATAGAGCTAGAAAAACAATTGAATGATCCCAAATTTCAATTAGGAAAAAAAGGGACGGTAATCTGCTAGTAAATGATCTTGGCACTATTAATCTCCCTTCAATGTAATGCTTACTATATCCAAATACAATGAATTGTACAATAGATTTGGATAATTATTTTGTCACCAAGGACCAATTATTTGAAAGATTGAATGAGAAACAAAGGACTCCTAGTCAATAAGAAAGGAGAAAAATCAAATAACAGAACAAAATGTTCAATGCAAGAATGCGCAGCCTTGACCATACTCTTCTCAATTCAGATATGGTTGTTAAAAGTAGGAGTCTCTAAGTTTTGTCTTTCTTTTTAAATTTTTAAGTGAGGGATTTAGGGCATTCTATAGATTAAAAGAGGACAAAAATTTATCAACAAAATGGCACATCTGAATTCAAGATGAATGGGGTTTCTATACGAGATGTATCTTTGTGATCGAACTTTTCAGCTATGTTTAAGTTTTAAGTTGGTGGCATTTTCTGTTGAAGAGAGGTATACAAATAAATCCAATAGGCCTAATATGACATCCTTTACTCAATTAAAATATTTTAAGTGATTCAACCTATAAGACTGCTGCTTTAAATGGACTACATTGAATTTGCATGAAACTCTTACCCTAAGCATAAGAAATATCAAATCTCACAGGGCAATAGGCTGAATCATCTTTCACAAATCCTTAAGAAATGTAAAATCACAATTTGCAAAATATTTATGAGTTGGTCTTTGTGTTACTTCTAGTTCTTGTGTTAATATATTTACATTGTTATCCAACATTTCATGAGTTGATTGTAGGCTCTTTACAAACATAAAATCTATGGGACTCGTCACTCATGGATGGTGAAAGACTTCCTAGACTCATTGGTGTAGACTCTAGAGATAGGGAGATTCTAACCAAGATGTCTTTCTTAGTGCTTCTAGTTAAATTTGGAGGATGGATAGGGTTGTTCTTGTGTGTTGACCTTTGTAGGTGCTGTAGAAAATTTAGTTCCAATATCCTTTTAAGTTTCATAGAATACAAGTAAAGAATACACAATTTTTGCAAGGAATGAGATAGATAATTGGATCAAAAAAATGGCTCGAGTCAAAACAATGCACATTTGAAATGATACAAGAATAATATTTGAAAAGTTGGAAATACACCCTCAATTAGTGCACAACATGACTATCAATCAGTATTGTACCTTATATGCATCCTCATACTTTAAAGCTCCAGGTTGAGTCTCATCTTTGTAGGTTGAGTCTCATCTTAGCACCATCTTTTTCAAGATCTTCAATGGTCGCATCAGAGGATTATTGGCCTCCTACTCCAAAGGTATATGTGGATTAAAAAAATATCATTTTAAACTGAACATAGTGCATTTGGAAAATATCATATGTGAATATTTTAAAAAAACACAACATCTATTTAATAAAAAAAACCTCTGAGCTAAGAAAATAAAATATGAAAAGTAGACCTTCAAAAACCACTGTAGACTGCAACTATAATTGATAAGAGAGCACCACTGATTTGGATCCCAGTTTGTATCTTTGAAAGCATTGACATTTGAATCTAGTGTTAATAACAAGCCTCTTCGAATAAAGAAAAGAGAACCCATCAAAAGATTGAAAGGAAACCCCCCTTCCATCATTTACTCCACTGACTCTGTACACTAGGCCGCAAAGTACCGACATTCCTTATGTTTTATCCAAGCATCTGGTTTTTCCATAGGATATTCAACGGGTGAATCAATGGGTTAAACTAAAATTGGTACTAAGTAAATAGTCACTTGTACATATCGATTTTCATTTGGATCTATTGTAACCAGGGGACAAACATATTTTATGTAAGTCAAGATATGGAAGGAAAGTAAAGCCATACTTACATTTTTACAGTGGCTTCCCCGGTTTGGATGCCCATTAAAAAAAATCATTACATATGTTCTCCCAATTGTGGGAACTACTGCTTGAAAACAATATTTACTTTTTTTGTTATTTTAAAATTTCCTTCATTAATGGAACTCTACCCGAAGAAGGGGATTAAGAGTAGCAGGTTAATTGATCTGTTGGTGCCTGTCTGATAGAGAATAGGAAGAAGAGGTTAGACTCTAAAATAATAGAATAGGAATCACTCCTAACTACCATCACTTACATTTTCTCAATCTTTTATCGCATCTATTTATGTTATTAATATAAAATAGGCAGACTTCCCTCTTTCCCTGTACATAAATTTGAAGTCAAAGACATTTCCTGCAAAAATGGGATTCATGTTGTTACTGGAGCACAAGAATGTGATAACAAAAGTACAGTAAATGATGAAAGTAGGGAAAATGGAGAAATTAGGGCCTATGGTTAATGGAGAAATTAGGGTTCGGAAAGAAAACAAATTGTGTAAACGGTGAAATTAGGGTTCAAGATGGAAACATGGTTACACTAAAATTTCTTCTTAGAGAAAAAAAATTATGTAAATCAAGGAACCCAGGGAGTTTTGACTGGAATTGATGTGAAATTCTCTTGAGTGACTCATAAAAGACTGCTGAAAAAAGAACATAAGGGATTAAAAAATGAGGAAGCCAAGGAAATTGATTTTCAATGCCATCAAATATGTGAAAAAATACTTGTTTGAAGATTGCATCCGGACTTATACCAATGTATTATTCCTCTCTTTCCCATCATTTGCATCCCGGGGTAGATAGACCAAGAGCTAAACCCATCCTTCTTGAACAGGTGAGGGCACTAAGACGGACAAGGATTCCATAGAATCCGCATGGCATTATTCAAATGGGGGAAAACAGATGGATTTTGCAACCCCTGTAGACCTACTGAAGCATAATATTGAAAACCTGACCTAAAACAAATGAAGAAACCCACAAACCAAATAACATTACAGAAGAACAATCTTGAAAAGACAATCCTAGAACAAATGAAGAAACAAACAAATCGGTAAACATTCTGGAGGAAGAAAGCAGAGCTCTTGGACCTCACTGAAGAAACACAATAAATAAATATTACATAAAGAAGGTTAAGAAAAATATTAAAATATTAGCTAAAAGAATTTTGACCGGTAAAGTTAAGACATTAAGAGAATTCTTCTCCAAAATTTGTCTTAAAATGCCCCTTCGTCTAGTAGTGATTTTCTGGTTGAGTAATTTAAGTCCAGGTTTAGCATATCTGATTCATTCTTAGATTTTTTTTTATCAGTTAATCTAGTGCTTAATTTTGAACATATATCCAGCTACAGGAGAGGAAAAACTGAAGGACCAGTCTCTAATAGAGAAAGTGGCATTGATTGTTCCTACTACAGATGATCCAACTTTATTCAAGATGTGGTTTCTAGGAGTAATATCTTGTGTTATATTAGCTGTGGACAATCAGTTCTTGATGTTTAAATCAAGCCAAATGATAATATCAGGATACTCTGCCCAAGTTTCAGTTCTTCCCTTGGACCATCTCATGGCTGCAACACTTCCCGCCAAATGAATACAAATTTCATGTGCCAATTGGCATTTTCATTGAATCCAGGGCCATTCAATATCAAGTAACATGTTATGATAACCATTTTTTCCAATGCTGGAGTTGGAGGTGTATATGCAATAAGTATCCTAACCATAATCAAAGCATTTTACAAACGCCAAATCAGTTCTTTAGCTGCTTGGTTTCTTTTGGTTACTACTCAAGTGAGAAACCATGCAAATTACGTTGGTAGATATAGTCATCATGCATACAAATGGGTTTCTATTATGTTATTTTCTTTCATGCCATTTTTTTAATTCCTATCGGTGGATCTGTTTAGGTTCTTGGATTTGGGTGGGCTGTCATTTTCAAAAATATTTTGGTGGAGGCTTCCAACATGTGGTGGCCTTGAAATCTTATTCAAGTTTCCCTCTTCGGGTATATTCCCTTCATGTTTTATCTTAAATATTAATGGGGAAGAAGGCTACTACACTTTGTGGCATTCGTCTTTGCCTAATTCCATTAACATATGCCCTAAATAAACAAAGAAAATGAATAGTGCAAAACCTAATTAAGTTTTGATATTTACATAGATGCATTCACAGTAACTATGGATTTATGTTTTAATATTCATAGATACATTGATCATTGTCACGGCTATTTTGAGATCAATAATAGCCTAAAATCCCATAAATCTATAATAATAAAATGAAAAAGAAAACTTAAAAGGCCAAATCCATACCTGGGCTGAGGCCACCACGGGACCTCCAATTTACGTCACTGGCCAAAAGCTCTTCGAAATCACAACAAGAGTCTACAACGGGAAATATAATATATGATGAAGTGATCTAGAAGTATAGTGCATCAATGTATAATGTAAAAACAACCCACATATTGAATAACTATGAAAACAACTGCTATCCATAATCAAATAAAGAAAAACCTCACGCTCCCTCTGTTGGACCAACTCCTGGAATTATCGAGGTCTTATTCGATGAGCTCCATGAATTATCTCTAGGAATTCTCCATATCGCATGTAGCCTTGAAGGCCTATTGGAGCTTCGGATTCTCCACATCTTTAAGCTTCACACTATTATAAATCGTGGCCAACCATCTGATCGTAGTTCACCTGTGCGCAAAAGACAACCCCGATGAGTCTAATCACGAGTTGCCTCTTAAGGGGATGAGGGTTTCTATGCATAAAATTTGAACTATGCCAATGAAATTTTTTATTTCCGGAGAAACAAATACAGATGTGGCCATAATCCCTCTATTGTTCACCACTTTCAGTTTTTTCCACCGTACTCGATGCTTTAGCTATGGCCATGGAAGTGGGAATTGGTGCCTTCTTTCTCTATACACCATCACCCCCCAAAATCCAAAAATTTACTCTAGACTATTAACAAAGGAAATTAGCAAATTTCCTAGCCAGACAACCTGCTTATTTCCCCCCTTTTTCCCTAAATAAAAAAACCCTCTTTCGTAGCTGTCAAGATGCAAAGGAAAAGACATGTTTCCCAAAAAAAACAAAAAGGGTCCAACATTCTATATGGAAAAGAGAATGCAACTGAGGTAGAGATGATCTAAGTTGCAAAGGCTTCCAAAGATCACGACTTCATCAGGTAAATACTGCATTTTTCTAGACGTCGTTTCTTGAGTATAGCAACATGATCACCTTAGAGAAAGCCTATTCATGGTGTGCTAAGCTCTGCAAAATGATGGAATAGACTACCCATTAGGAAAATAGACTCCATCGGTACAATTTTCATAAGTTTTTGAGTTGGTTAACCTAAAACCAACACATTCTAAACTTCGAAATCGAACTGATATTGAACCACAGACGCCTATCCCTAGGACTGCCAAATGTTATGGTTTTCTTCTTTCAGCTTTTTTATTATAAAATCCCTACATTGGAAAGGAACTCGAACCAGCCCTTCCTTTCACCTGCAATCATAGAATGGGCTATGGCCGAAGCTCTGAGAAACCCGCTAGTGCTAAAGAAGCTTCATGATGAGTTGGAACATGTCGTTGGATTGGATCGTATGGTCAAAGAATCTAATATGTCTGTTAGTTCAATAAAATAAGCAGAGCCCTAGATCCATGGAGTCAGTAGGTAACCCGATCATATGTGAGACCAACCTCTTCGGCGGTGTTGAAAGTGCCCAACCAAACTCGAGGGGCCTTCTTGGTGGGATGTCTGATTTCTGCTGCAAATTTTCAAACCTAGAGCTGTGAGGAAGAAGGTGATGATGGTTGCACCTGCTGAGGAGCAGAAGGCAGCTGTGAACATGAAACCAAGCAATATACGGATGACTATGAAGGTCATCTAGACGGTAATACCTACAAATGGGTCAGCAGGTACTAGGCCATCTCACAAACCTAGATATGGAAACAACTGGACAACTGCATAAACCAGTGGACAAGTGACAAAAAACCTATGAACAATGCACAGCCCAGGAGAATACACACGTAAAAATACCACTAGCCCGAGGGACGATGACATCTACAGTGTTTTAGAACCAAACTTTAGAGAAAAATGCCTAACGACGTAAAAAAATAAATAATAGTTAATTTTTTATATAATCATTTTCTATTTTTAAAATTATAAATAAATAAATAAATAATGTGATAAGTGTTTTATCTCATGAGAATGTTTTAGTTATGTATCAAGTGAAGATAAAATATACATGATGTCATGTTCTATGAGAAACTTAGATGTGTATTTCAAGAAAGGTTAAAATATGCATGATTTTGAAATGTATATGTAAACTAAAAATTAGTTCACAATCTTATTATTAAAAATGATCACAGTCTTATTATTAATAGTTGATCTCATTACTAATTAGAGACCAAAACACCTTTTGGTTGGTGAGGAAATGAGCACTTCTTAATTCACTTCGAGCAGTGCTTCAAATATCCACGATTGTGGCTTCAATATGTTTTCTCATGCATTGAGAACCCTATATTTTAATATTTTAATCCTATATCTTTGTGAAGGGCAATAAGCATTCTAATGTAAACTGAGCTACAAATCTTTTAGTACTTGATATTTATCTTAATAGAAATATAAAATGCACACCGCAAAAGAGTCTTGTACCTTTCACTTGAGTATGTAAGTATATAATTTAAATGGATGGCATGTGTTATGCATCAAGTAAAATGTTTTTTTCCTTAACATTTTTTCACTTCTTTCAATCTTCTTTTCGACATGTTTTTCTCTATAATTTCACTATGTAAAAAATTCAATCTCAACAATTCAAAAGTGCGGTTAAGAGTTTTCCCAAGATCTTCGAATTAATCTAAAATGGAAAAAATCCAAATTAATCAAAATTCCAATGTCCCTTTAATGAACTTATGTTGGCACTACATTGAAAGGATGTGACAAGAGTGTCGAAAATTAAAGCCCACTTATGTCCATTGTTGTGACACATCATTGTAGCGTTGATCTCTACTTCGAACAAACATCATAATCATGTATACAAAATGTTGAACAAAAGTTGGATGTTGTAATCATGTCATCCTCACATCGAAACAATGTTGCAATGGAATTGAAGTTAGTTGATCAAAACATTATGTTGTCGCGAGTATAACAAGGATATTGATCAAGCATTGGGATTAAAAAATGGTTAAGCTTTTCTCTTCATTTTTTTCAAGTATATATGATTATCTCTGGTTAATCTCCAAGGAAAATCTATAATTATGAAAAAGGTTTGATAATTAAAGAATTGGATGTATTAATAAAAGAGCAAAATTTGGGTGTATATCACATACTATTCCAACAAATACTACTATAGTAAAACACATCTTTCGACTTCATGGAATGCCATAATTGCAACCTATACTAGGTATGGGGGTTGAAAGAGTTATTAGAGTTGCTACAATTTAAAGTCTATGTGGCAATTAAGAGTCATACGAGTTGCAAGAGTCTCCCATTTATACGGTGGAACTCTCAAACACATAATCTAAATACTTATCCACAAACTGCAATGTCAAGATTGAAAATATACAATCACACCATCTTCAAACTATGATAAAAATTATTTGTGAGTAATTTGATTTGGTCCATACCATTCAAATTTCTATCTAAGCAATGGAAATTATGCTTTGCTTTGAGCATATTTTGGTTTGTTAGACTTCATTAAAGGTCATTGAGAATGGGAAATTTGAATGCCCCATATCAATGATCCATGAAGGAGGGACTTATATCCCACTCATTGAACACCATAATGGATACTTTGCAAATTATATTCTTGTCTCTATTCTGTTGCTAGGAAAAATGCACATCTTGTAGACAAGAGTTGTTCCTCTAGGCCTGAATGTTTCAGATCTAGAACAAATGGGTAACAACAGAGATGGAAGACTTCCCCTAGAAGTTGTAAAGATATGGAATGAGTTCTTTGGTAGTGTGATGTAGTTGTCTCCTATGGTGATGAATCTCCATGGATGCCCCTGCACAGTCACATCAAACAAGCAAACAAGATCAAAGGTACTAGAATATAATCCACAATTCTTTATCAATGACTAAGGAATCCAACAGTGAAATGAATGATTATAACATAACATATTTTACAGGAAAGGAACCAACTTTGCATTAAAAATGAAGAAGAAAGCTTACAACCATAGCCTTAGTGTTGTGGTTCTCCTTCACATGTCAAATCCTTGTCCTCAAAAGCTCCAACTTGCTCCTTCTATGCTCACCCTTGATTTGGCCAGAACCTCAGTGCAACATCAGAACTTTTCTCTCTCTCAACCATGGGGAATGAGCCAGGTTTTATAGGCCTTGGGAGGATAGGGATGGTTGAGAAAATGGTGGGTGAGGTGGAAGGGAGATCCCAAAAGGATTGATCTCAAGTCCAGATGGTCCCCAGGAGTAGGGATGAGGGTGCCACAAATTCTTCCTTCAAGAAGCTTCATGGAATATTCTCTTTTTCACTTTTTACCTCGGGCACCGCTTTTCTTCTACTGTGAAAGAGTGTTACCATGGTGGCACCGCTTCTTGAACAAGAGGTATAAGCGGTGGCACCACTTACTGTCAAGAGACAGTGGGTGTTACTGAAGAAGGTAACGCCTCTTGCCTTCAGGGAAAAGGCGATGCTAGATCCAAACATGTAAAATTGAAGTCTAGACCAGTATTTCACTTCACAATTTGGGATTTGAGGGAAATTTCTGATTTTTAGGCCTCGACACATGATGGTGATGAGATTTATGTGTAAAATAATTCCCCCCAAAGCATGAGGCTCAAGGGATACGATAGGCAAGATATTTGAAAGATAAAGTTATCACTTCGAGGCAAGAAATCGCTTGATCGGAGATCATTATCAACTAGCCATCTGCAATACATCAATACTCTTGACTCATATTCAAATGTATTTTCATCGTGGCTGCAAACCAATACAAGGCATATCCATGAGAGAGATGAACAAACATGGCTACTAGAATACATCGTAGATCCATGTGATAGAGGACTCAAACTTGGACATAGCTACCAGACATACAATGTAGATCTATGTCAAATGGACACAAATTTTAGCACATCCACAACCATACAAATGTCGATCCATGTTAGGACTTATACAAAATACTCCATCATAACCTGGGGAAAGCAATGAACGCTTAACAAATACCCAGGGTATTTGTCTCATCTTCCACAAAGTACGATTCTATCCATGTGATTACAATGTTATGACTTCGAACATGGTAGAAACCACTTGATTACCAATCAACGATGAGAACCGTTAACAAGTGCGAGGGAGATCACCATTGATGTCAATGCTTCCCAAGGTACCCTAGTACAATCATATGAGTGTGAATAGATGATTTGATGTCGAACACTCAGTTGAATCTATCGATCAAATGTCAATTATGTGAACCTATGTCAAGAGCAAGAGAATCTGTCATTAAGGCATATAGACATCAAGGTACTAATCTCATTTCTAAGCCTAATTCCTAGATGATGAGTTGATGTCGATAGGAATAGTCTCGTCAAAGGAGGGCCATGATGAATCCCACATCGACAACACAAAACTTAGAACAAAGTTTTGGAATGTTGTATATGATGTAACCATAGGACTAACTCAAAAGACATTGTCTCTTGAGTGTAGAATCTGTCGAGATTTGTCTAGGTCACTTGTGTCAAGGTTTAGACTTATCGAAGTCGATGTTGAACCTATCGAAGTAGTTGAGTAGTCGAAGTGTTATACTTTGTCAAAGTTAGACAAAATGCCAATTGTTGGTTGGATCATTCATCCTTCCTTAAGAAACAATGCTCTCCATTGTGTATTCATTCAGGTGAGGAAACTTGTTGGCTACTTCAGTAGCAGAGTACCATTTTCCTTGCACAGGAAGATGTCCAGCTTTAGCGACTTGAAACAAAGTAATGGAGTTCGTCCTTGTATGGCGTATGCGTCGTCCCACAATGGTGTCGCAAAGAAGAGTTTTCTGAACATATGGATGGATGTCTCCGGGTTCTGCTATCTACAAGTCGTTCTGTTCCAAAAATGGTGCATGGTATGCTCGAAGTAGATCTACATTGAAAACTGGATGTAGGCCAAGGCATGCAGGAATGTTGAGATTAAAAGCATTTTCTCCAATCTGATTAAGGATACTATATGGACCATATCACAAAGGTTTCATCTTTCTGTATGGACTAGTGAAGCACTCCTTCTTTAGATGTAACTAGACTTGATCCCCAATTTGGAATGAGTGAGGAATACAATGCTTGTTATTTTGAGCCTTAGCTTTTGCATTAGCTCATTGCAACATTTCATGTGCTTTCTTCTGGATGTTTTACATTTGATCTTTTAACTTCAGCAGCTTTCTCCACTTCTCGTCCTTTGAATTTGGTGTCGTTCAACTATGTCAAGGAACTGATTAAGTCAATAGGCGCCGAGGGTTGAAATCTATAACAGATCTCAAATGGACTCTTGCCCATAGAACTATGTTGAGCATGATTGTAGTTCTGTTATATGTATGGAATTTTTTCATCCCATGTTTAATGATGCTTGTGGTTGTACATGCGAAGTAGTTGTACTACCAAGTGATTTACAACTTTCGAATGCCCGTCTATCTATGGATGGAAGGCTAATGACAAAGAAAGTCTCGTGTCGAGATATTACGAGAGAGTTTTCCAAAAGGTTCTGACAAATCTAGCATCTCTGTTGGAAATAATGGTTGTTGGGAGGCCACAATATTTCAACACATGTTCAAAGAAGAGTTGATAAGTTTGTTGTGTTGTCATTGTCTTCTTGCATGGTATAAGGATAGCCATTTTGGAAAATCTGTCGACTACTACTAAGATCGCGGCATGTTGATGTTTGGTTGTAGGATATATCGTCAAGTAGTCCATAGAAATAGATTCCCATGGTCGAATAGGAATCATATTGTATTTGGAAGAGTCTCTGTTGACTGGTGAAGGAGGAACTATCCTGAAGATTTTGGAAGTGGAGCAAAGAGGAAGAAGATAGCTAGGATCAGCTTTCGTTTATACAAGTAAGTCTTGCTACTTTCCTATTTCATATTTGATACTTTTAAAGTCAAATTGTCTGCAAGTGTTAGAGTATGTTGGTAGCCCCAGACCTAGGTTATTAGGTGAATTATCCATTACAACAGAACTGGCAACTCCGCTGGGGAAGCCTAGTCTGCTTTAGGTCTTTTTCTGTTGTCCTGACCAGTGATTGCTTGAAGTTTTGTTTGTGATTTTTATCCTGCCTCTTTACATACTTACAGCATTTGAAAGTCTTGGTTTTTTCTCTATTTTCTGAGAAATTTTTATACCCATTCGCGGGTTTTCCTTCTGGACAGACACGTATACTGAGTTGCATACGCGGGTTGTTCCACTGAACAGTCGCGTATCATTCGCGACCTGTACTACTAGACAGTCGCGTATACTCCTGAAAGTGTAGGCAAATAAAAATACTTTTGGAGGATAACAAGTGTTTTTACGACTCCAAAATTTCCTTCGGTCTTGCTTTAGTGTGCATCCCAAATGAGCTTTTGTCGATGCTCACTAGTTGGTACACAAAGCTATCCAAGCTTGTATCACAAGGTGTCCTTCAAGAAGTAGTTGGTAGTAGACATCGTGTTGGCCATCTGAATTTGTCGATAAAGTGCGGAGAATTCACAATATACCAAATACAATTGTGGCCATGTAGTGGTGTTGAAACCTTGCATAATCATTACTGTAGAGAGTAGAGTAATGGGTGTTCGACTAAGACAATCAGCTGTGGAATTGGTTTTTCCTTTCCAATGCTTAATTACCAACCAAAATTGTTGCAGGTAATTAATCCACTTTATTTTTTAGGTTGTCTATAGTTTCGACTGGGATGAAGTGAAATGCAAAGGTTTTTGTTCAGTGATGATGATTGTCTCCTAGCCAAGAATGTAGTGTCTCCATTATTTAAGAGCTTGCACAATGGCGTATGGTTCATTTTCATACATTGAATACCTTCTAACAGTTTTGTTGAAAGTTTCAGAATGAAACGTGACTGGGTGACCTTACTAGTGATCACTGCACCAAGAGCATTGTCCAATGTGTCCATCTTAATCTCAAAAGGCTGATGAAAATTGGGTAACACAAGTACTGGTGCAGTACAAAGCTTGTTGTTGTGTCGGTATTTGTTTGAAGATAGTTTTCCCATTTCCCTTAGTCAACTGATTCAAAGGCAATGTGATGTGACTGAAGCCAAGTATGAACCGTCGATAGAAATTCTCCAAAACAAGAAAATTTCTTAGTTCATGAATTTTTTAGGAATGGGCCAATCTTTAAGGATCTGTACTTTTTCTGGGTCGACGTGAATGCCTTCGTAGTCAATTACATACAACAAATATTTGATGTTGGTCATCGTAAATGAGAATTTGTCCATGTTCATATATAGTCATTGTTTCTGAAGAGCGTCGAAGCTGTCTGGCACGTTCTTCCCATGATCGAATAAAAATTAAGATATCATTGATATAGACAATGACACATTTGCTGATGAAAGGTCATACAAGGTCATCCATATGTCTCATGAAGGCTACAAGTGCATTGGTTAAGCCGAAAGGCATGAATAACCATTGGGACAATACTTCCTTGGTCTTAAAAGACGTTTACCATACATCGATTGACTCGATCAAAATTTGATGGTATGCCAACTTGAGGTCGAGTTTCATAAAAAGATTAACACCTTTCAAACTATCGATGAGTCCATCTATCTGTTGAAGAGGGTGTCTATTCTTTACTGAAATTTTGTTGAGACTCCAATAGTGGATGCACATGCACCAATTCCCATCTTTCTTTGGAACTAGGATGACTCGACTTCCACAAGGAGAAGAGTTGGGGCAGATATGACCCTTATCTATCAAATCATGGGTTTTCCTGCGAATCTCTTCGTTCTTGAGAATGGATCTTCTATAAAAATATGTGTTAGGTAATGAAGAACCAAGAACAAGTTCTATGGAGTGTTTTACCTGACAATGCAAAGGTACTCCATTCATCTCTTGAAATACGTTCTGATATTCCTCAAGGATATTGTCGATTTTTTGTTGTTGTCAAGAGCTGCATTGGTCGATGAGTTGACTTGTTGTTGCAGTCTTTCTGGAATGTTGAGGATTTATCATAATTAATGTGAAATTCTGAGCATGATTGATATTATTCTTTATTTGTTTGGCATATATCATATAAACCGTTGATGTGGGTTGTCGCTCTGGTATGTCGTACCATTGATTTTGGATTTTGACAATCACCTTCTGAAGTTGTGACTGATATGTACTGTGTCAATCCCACAGGTAGGGTTTCCCAAAAAAGGCATCAACTACGGAAAGCGGTGCCACATCACAGAGTAATTCATCTTCAAAAGGCTTAATGAAGTAGGTGAGTCTGCATTAGTTTGTGATTCTTAGTTCATGTCCTTCCTTCATCCAACCGATATTGTAAGGTTGCAAATGTGGAGTGGTGAGAAGACCTAATTTATTTTCAATATATTCAGAAACAAATTTCTTCTGTCTACCATTATCCACAATTAGATGTAATGGATTTTTATGAACCCATATCTGTGTATGGAATGAGCGCTCTCGTTCGTCCTCGTCGACAAAAGTCAAGGCTGTCAGAGTGGTCAAGGTCGAAGCTAAGAGGGTTGTTGCATCTGGATCAGATTCTACCAGGTTTCTGTCGGACAAGTCGGAGTTCGACAATTTTTTCCAAAAATGTCTTTTAGCTTTGCATTCTGATGTATCATGCCATGTTGAATTGTGATAATCACACCATTTATCGGTAGGAGCTTGTTTGTTGTGATCCCTCCCATCTTTCTAAAAGTTCTTCTTTTGATGATCAGGTGTAACGAACATAAATAGGATAATAATTAAATAAAACAATAATTGTTAATTATTATAGTAGTAGCTATTAATGTGAAGGGACAAAACTCTTCATTATGAAATGCTCAAGTCATATTGAAGACAAGCTATGTTGTAATATACTGTCATATTTTTATCTATCCAATTATCAATATATTGTTTGGGTACATAGGGTACTCCCAAAAGACCAAACACTTTGAGCAACCGCTTCACACAAATAGATCACAGATCAACACACCGATGTTTGTCACATGGTTAAAACCCTCGAGAGGGAAACAGTCCAAGGCCCCAACCAAATAGCTACTTGGAGCAATTTATTATGGAAAAGAAGGAAAGTTACATGTGAGCTTATCATAATCGATCAACTAGCCAAGGACCCTCTATGCTCTTTAAATAGAGATCATAGACCAATCGGGTGTCAAGCCACAGATCAATGGTAGGTATGATCTAAGAGAAGTTGAACCATCAGATCACCTTGACCTATCTATAGATAGATATTCACACACACACACATATATATATATATTGTCGGTTTATTTAAAAATGTTTTTTATGTGTATGTTGTATATTTTTATGAAATATGTGTTAGATTCCAATCCAAAATGTAATTAGCATATGCATCAGTCAATGAATTCTGATTTATTGGAATGTGATTGAATGTAATAAATTCAAAATTTCTTTCCAATAACCTAACTTGCACGAACTGACGTAATAGAATAGGGTTCCGCACCTAATAGGCTTGATTGAGATGGGAAACCACCAGTTGAGAGTCCAGTTGGACATCCAGCTGGGTGATACCATGTGACAAAGCATCCCATAGAAGCTCAATTATAGCCCTATACTCAGCGACATTATTAGAAGCAGGACCTAAGCAAGCACCTCCTGAGGCAACTAACTATCATGAGGGAGAATAAATGACCCATGCCGCTAAAGCTAGATTACAAGTGTGGCGACTGGCACCATCAACGAAACCTATGTACCACTAGGAAGACATCTGAAACAACCAGCAGATGTATAAAAGCATAAACCAACAAACTAGTGTACATAAAAATACATACAATAAAATACAAGAAAAAGCGCTAAGCCTAAGCATAGTACTTTTTCAGGTAGAGCCCGTTTCTAAGCTCTGGTAGCTTATTCCCATCAAAATCTATTAACTCATATGTGCCCTTCTTCAAAACCTTCGACACGACATAAGGCCCTAACCACATGGCCTTGAATTTTCCTTCCCCCAGGGGTTCTTTGTCTTGGTCCCAAAGAAAAACAAGTTCCCCTTCAAAGAAAATCCGAGGCTTGACTGACTTATCATACTGGCTTTTGACCCTATTCTTGTGAGCTCGATTTACTGTCAACTCATCTCAACGCTACTCATCAAGGTGTTCTAAGTGTACTAGACATTCTTTAAGCTCTGTCGTATTGAGCAACACATGAATAGCTATTTTCAAGGATGGGATTTCACATTCAACCGAGGTAATGACTTCCACTCCATGAATGGGCTGGAAGGGAGAGAAGCCCGTAGCAGTTTTTACATTAGTTCAGTATGCCCAAAGAGCAGGGTATAACATGATATGCCAGTTAGAACGGGCTGCATCAATAGTACGTTTGAGGATAGTCTTCAAAGTCTTATTAACAGCCTCAACCTGACCATTCACTTGAGGATAGTATGAAGATGAATGTTCTTGTCTAAATCCAAGCATAGTGGTCAGGTCCATCATCATGCTATTTTGAAAATGACTGCCATGGTCAGTGACAATCACCTTGGGTATATACCAAACCATGCTATAATATGATTGAACACAAAGAAAGCTCTTGTTTCATCGTCGGCTTTAAAGGTGGGCATTTCCTCTACCCATTTCGTAAAATAGTCCACAGCGACAATGATATATTTGTGCCCCCCAGTTGAGGCTGGGTTGCACGTCACGTAATCAATCCCCCACTTCATGAAGGGGCCCACTGAGACAATAGGAAATAATGGAGAAGGATGTGACCGCATCTTCCTGGTGTAAAGCTAACAAGGATGACAACACTTCATTGCTTCCACACAATCTTTGAAGATTGTGGGCCAGAAATAACCGGCACGTAATATCTTCTGGGCTGTTGCTAACCCAGATAAATGACCCCCACATGCTCCACTATGGGAATCATTTAGGACAATCTCTGCTTCCTCATGGGTAAGACATCGATGCAAAATGGAATCTACCCCCCTTCAATATAATGTATCTCCTATGATGAGGTAGTTCTTATCATGAAGGCATAATTTACGTCGTTCCTCCTACGAGGAAGCCATACGATACTTCAAATTCTGGAGATAGGTAAGTATATCTCCATACTAGGGGTCAGAGGTGGATATCAAGAAGATATGGTCATCTGGGAATGAGTCTTCTTCAGTGACTACATCTTCTTCCATTGGAAATTCTGGTATAAGCTTAGCAAAAACTAAGGAATTTTTAGACTTAGCAGAATGGAAATCCAAGTCAAACTCTTGGAGAATGACTATCCATTTGTTAAATTTTCCTCCAACAATGCGTCGGGACAAAACATACTGAAAAGGATTAACATTTTCCACTACTGTTGTAGTCCTCAGTAAAATGTAGTGACGTAACCTATGAACAGCATAGACATCTACTAAGGCCAATTTCTCCACGTGGGAGTACCTGAGTTCAGGTCCAGCTAAAGCACGGCTCAGATAGTAAACAACATGCTCCTAGAGCTTATATTCTTCCTGGACCAGGAATACCCCAATGGTCGACTCAGATGTAGCTAGATACAATATAAAATCCCTAGAGTAATCTGGCGGATGCAGTAAAGGTGCCGACAACAAAGATTTTTTCAATGCCTTGAAAGTGAGTTGTGTAGTTTCATCCCATACAAATGGGGTGTCCTGTTTTAACAGGTGCATGAAACCCTTGGTGATCTTGGCATAGTTCACAATGAAACGTCAAAGAAAGTTGGATTTCCCCTGTAGGCTTTGAAGTTTCCTGATAGAACGAGGGGGAGGAAGATTTACAATGGCCTCCACTTTTAATGGTTCCACCTGAATTCCTTTATTAGAGACAATGAATCTGAGCAATCTCCCTGACTTGACACAGAACACACACTTGTGGGGATTCAAGCATATCTTATAGTATCTGCATCGTTCAAATATTAGACGCAAGTGATCTGGATGATCGATTCTTTTACAAGAATGCACAGGAAGATAATCAAGGTAAGGTTCAACAATGGCTTTGATATCATGGAAGGAAAAGTTCATTTCCCATTGAAAGGTTTCCCCAGCATTTTTCAATCCGAAGGGAATTTTTTTGTATGTGAAGGTACTGCAAGGACAAACGAAAGTAGTTTTATGTTGGTCTTCTAGTTTTATTTGAATTTGATTGTATCCGGAGAAACCATCCATAAACAAGAACACTTCACTTCCCGCGCAAGCATCTATAATCTAGTCTATAAATGGCGTGGGATATTTGTCGTTAGGAAAAGCTTTATTCAAATATCTGAAGTCAATATAGACGCGTATGGTCCCTTACTTCTTATCAACAAGAACTGGGTTAGACACCCATTCCGTCAGAGCTATGGGATAAATAAAACCAGCTTTCAATAGTTTTTCAACTTCAGCCTTCACAGTCGCCGCTTTCTGCAGGTTAATAGGTCTTTACTTTTTTCGAATAGGTTTAGCATCAGGGTATGTTCGGATCTCATGCTCAACTATCGATGGATCAATTCCTGGCATCTCCTCATATGACCATGCAAAGACGTCGCGAAATTCTTTGAACAAGGCCGTATAGATTGTAATCTCCTTGAAAGAGCAGTTTGCACCTATATGTATATTTTGCATGACATCTAGATTTACAGAGATGTTGATAGGGATAGTAGTAGAAATATTTGCCATATTCCCCTCGACAAACATTCCTTCCCTGGGTAAGGGATTTATGGGTGTATCAAC
The DNA here is from genome assembly GCA_001517045.1 of Pseudotsuga menziesii. Taxonomy (NCBI): domain Eukaryota; kingdom Viridiplantae; phylum Streptophyta; class Pinopsida; order Pinales; family Pinaceae; genus Pseudotsuga; species Pseudotsuga menziesii. Next base: position 255,552 of record LPNX010511337.1, on the reverse strand, counting down.
ATCATCTGACAGTCTCATATGAAACTTTTGATTTTGTATCCTGCTTAGCTCTTGAGGAAAATAGGATCGATGGTGAAGGTCTTCACAGATCTTACCACATCTACACATGGCTTCCAGAATGGCTTCATCAGAAGGTAAAACCACATCTAAATAGTCTATAGAGTGTAAAGAGTTTTCTGCCCAAGTAGGCAAATAGACTTCTTCCAAGTCCTCTGACACTGTGAGAGGGTCTGGAATGGGATCAATAGTGGTTTGAGTGATAGCTTGGTAAGCTACTTCCACTGCTGATAAGGGTACTTCCGATTCATGGGGGGAAGGGAGAACCCAAGGATTAGTCCTATCAACGACCGTGGCTATGGACTTCCCCACACTAGTAGAACCTATATAGTTAATTAGGGATGGAAAATCAAATGTTCCCATCAATGATGTGTACATTCCAGCCCCCAAGCTTTGTGTAGTAGGTTTGACCTGATCAACGAATGGCACAGCGGACTTGTTAGACTCCATGTGGCCTTTTCGAGTAAAATCGAGTTGGTCAACAATAACCAACTTCCCTTCATGTGGAAATACTACCACCCAAAAGACGACCAATGCAATAGCAGACATGGAATAAGTCCAACTCCTTCCCAAAAGCAAATTATAGCCCAAAGGTGCATCAATCACTTCCACCTCAATAGATACCACTTTCCCTGCTAGCTTAATTTCAAAAGCCGGTAGGATACAATGCAGATGGAATGGCCTTCCGTCGAAAGCAGTAAGCAGATTGTTTGATGGGACCAGCTCTGGGGATCTGAGAGCTTTCCAACATGACAAGGACATAACACATGTAGAAGAACCCTCATCAACAAATGCCCTTCCAATGGTATTTCCACCATGGATGACATTTATTGATAAGGCTACATGGTAAGGTAGGTGAATTTTAACATCAGACAAGTGAAATTTCGCCATGAGACTCGATGAGTCCATGCTGCCTAAGGATGCTAAGAGTGCATCTCGATAGGCGGGACAACTCTGTAAAACCTCTAAAGCTAACATTGCACACGGGGTTTGGGCTAAGTCTTCAACCACTGAGTAGTTTGAAGTATCCCTAGCATTAGGGTTATGCAAGATCTTTTTAAATACACCTTTCGGTATCTTAGGCATAGTTTCAATAGGTTTCTCGATTATGAGAGGGTTAGAAGTTTCACCTATAGACTTACCCTTCTCAGAAGTCTCTTTTTCATAGTTTTTATTCCTAGTCTATAGCAAAGTTGAAGATCAAACCATGTTGATATAGTTAGGGTCAGGGGCACCTGGAGTGCCCCCTGCTACATTAGAAGCTGAAGCAGAGTTCTACCCTTGGGGAAAAGGATCCTTCAGGACAACCGATTGTTGATCTTTTAGCAGCTTCTGGGCTTTTTCCATAAGGGGACAAAGGTGAGTGAGGTGATCCTCATGGAAAAAATTACATGAGAATTTTACCTTTTTCTTTTATTTCTTGCACGCATTAGCATTGTTCGTGGGTTTCTGCTTGTTTTGATTTCCCTCCCCTTTCTTTCCTTTCTTTTTCTTCCCATCGAGCTGCTGATTTCCCTTTTGAGAGGTGTGTGGAAAAGCATTTGCACTTTGGGGTGAGGGGGCAGCCTTTGTTGCCTCTGCCATAGAATGTTTGACGGACAGCTGATGAAGTTGTTTGGCCAAAGACTCTACAGTGGGAGAGTTTACAGACCCAACCACACCATCGGGATGGGGTCCAGGCTTAGGTTTCTCTGTATCATGGGTAGGCCTCTGTGCCTCAGGGATAATCTCATACAAGATCCAAGATTGTGAATAAATAAAATCCAATTGTTGGGCCCTGAGAATGGCTTATTCTTCACTCATCACTCCTGAAGTGGATATGTCCTTAGATATGTAAGGTAACATGGATTTAAGGAACCACTCTAGTAAAAACTCAGGAGGGACACTAGCTTTAATAAGGCTCTTTCGCCTCCTCCACTCTTGGATATGATCCGATATGTGGGTAGCCTTGTTCTACCTAAAGGTAGATAGCAAGTCCATTCCAAAATCATATCAGACTGGAAGCTGAAAGTGGCTAAGGAAAGCACTAGCCAAGTCCCAAAAACTACTGAACACAACAAAAGGAAACTCTATGCTGTTAAATTTCCATATGCTTAGCTAAGACATTAGTATTTCATTTCATTTTCATGAGAAAAGCATATAAACAGGATCAATGAAAGATAGACAAGCACAACCATGAAAGAAAAAGAGAACACAAAGATTTATCCTGGGAAAACCCTAAAGGGAAAAACCCAGCAAAAGCTTCCTCAATATAGATGCCCCAAAAAGATAAAACCAACAAGAAGATCAAAGCCTAATCCTCCTCCTTCTCCAACCTTCTCTTCTCCACTAATGCACTACACAAGTGAGAGTGTGTGTCAAATGAGGAGAGCTACACCTCTATTTATATTCATCCGTTCACTTCAATTAACTCACCTGACATGTAGGCTCGAGTTAATCATGTAGGCTGAAGTTACACATGTAGGCTCAAGTAACCACATTGGGGTGCTAATGACCCACCTTTACAATTTGAGGGGACAACCTCATGACTCTTATTAGTTCTTCTGATTAGAAGCATCAGGGTACAAGATAATACAAGTGGTTCTCCCGGTAGGATCATCGGGGACCACAAAAGATACATATAGAATATTCTTCGAAGTTACAATATTTCAACATATGCACCATTTTGCTGTGGTACTCATTAAGGTTCTTTGGAATAGCCTAAACCTAACTGAATCTTCATTCAGTGAATTAGAAGAACACCATAAATGGAATGTCGTGGCATGAGCCCCAGGATCTTCACCAACTTTTCCCTTGAATTTAGGGATGTTCGATGGCAATTTGGTGGGAACAGGTGGCCATGAGGGGTCATGCCTCGCCAGGTTGTTCATCAATTTAGACAAATCTGACAAGTTTAACGTTGCCAGGAAAGGAAGATTGGGTCGCACCGGAGCACTAAAAGTGCCAGTCTGGGGATTAGAGGGACTTTCCCCTGAATGCCCATATGTAAAGGTGGGGTTTCCCCCTTCCACCGGTTGTGAAGTGGATGGATCACTTTCAAACAGATTCCATCTGTAAGCCACATGATTATCGGTGGGAGGTGTAGTATAAGAGGTTCGCGCCATCCCAGTTGAAACTGGGGTTTGAAAAAAGGGAGCAGGTATCCCTCCGCTAAACAACGAAAAGGGAGAGCTCATGAACGGGGCTGAGACCGGAGTTTGAAAACCCTGCCCGTAATAGGTAGTGCTTCCAAACTACACTCCTAAATAAGAAGGTGATGGACCTACATATGGATTGGATGGAGGAATATTCCCCCCATTCCAAGGAAATCCTTGGACAAAAGCTGAGGATCCTACCGGACCACCTTGGGCAGTGTGTGTGAAGGAGGAAGGAACAACAATTATACTAGGAATCCCAGTAACCGTGTCACTAGAACCACCTACTAGGCTTGTGGGAACTGGCGGTTGGACCACCTGGCTCGCTGGAGTCAATGGTGTAGTAGGTATGCTAGATCTAGGGGCACTTACCATGGCAGGTAGTACCCCTTCAGCTGGAAAGGCTAAGGTGAAAAAAAAAGAACTTTCTCCTATAGTAGACATTATCTTGCCCACAAGGACACCTAAAATAGGTGAATCAAAAGGCCTAACCTAGACGATCATAGGATCGTTTAAGTCAGTCAAGGGTGTGTTAAAATTCCTTGCAAACTCATCAGCTTGTAAGTCTTCTATCTCAACTGTATTAAAATCAAAACGATTATCCCTAAGTTCTGGTTCACCCAGAACTTCACTTACTCCTATTGGTTCAAATGAATCGTCCGTGTCCATTCTCCACCTTTGAGGTGGAGGTGGAGGTTCCAATGTGAAGAGAGGAGGAAGGTTTTGCAACCTTCATGACCTTTTTATAGGTTGGTCCTCCACGATTGTAAATTTGACCATTCAAACCCTAAGGTCGACTAAACACAAACAAACTAGAGAGAAATCAATACAAAAATTCATAAAGTCTCAACAGTCAGCAAGGGTAAAAGATATGCTTTCCCGAAGAAAGCTGAAAAACAGTTACTTGGCGTCCTTGAAGAGGTTCTTAGGCATAAGCGGTGGAATCACCCACCGCCCTCCTACACTTTCAACAAGGGTTACTTTCCAAGCCCCTCCAAGGTGAACCAGAAATAGCCTTCTGGTTTACCTAGGTATGAACCCTAGATGTCAACAGACTAAAGGATACCTTAGCTATACCAACAGTCTAGGGGAACAGTTGCAAGCCTAACTCATACTCATGGGCATGGTAGTTGAGCCCAAAAATATATCTAGGATAGAATCCCTAGATGCGTAAAAGTCTTGATTTATGTTTCAACAAGAAATCAGAGGATTATCTCCTCAGTCCAATGCCTCCATGCGGCCCCTTGCTTGACTCCCGTTTGAGAGGAGCTTCCCAGATACTATCGATAAAGATAAGGATTTACCTATCGAATGGTCCACCATGTCTGAATTTTAAAACTTGTGGGAATTTACACTTCCTATCCCACAAGTTTAGCCTAAGCTAGTAGGTGAAAGGCCTTAAAAAATAAAAATTACTAATAAATTTTAATTATTGCATTCATTTTAAAAGCTATTCTTTACTCAGAAAGTAAGTCGAGTGAAAGACTATGATGTTTTTGACTCGATAAGAAATGTAAAAATAAAAAGTGTATGTTTCCAAAGCAAAACTGTCACTACTAAAACAAACTTCTTTTTCTTTTTTTTTGTAAATATAAATTGATGAAAATGCAGTGATAAAAAGAACACTAAGACTATATTTTTGTAGTTTTTTGAGATTATATTTTAAAAACTGAACTTAAAACTACTCTATGCAGAGTCAAATGCAAAAGATTTTTAAATGTTTTTCTTTTCACTTTTTAAAATGCTCAAAGACTACTATGCATCTAAATGCACAAAAACTTGAGTATGCTTGAATTAATACTAACTGTATAAAGTAAGCAAAGTGAAGTAAACAAATTAATAAGACCAAAGATCAACCAAGTAAGGAAGACTTTGAACCCTAGCTTGGGCAGGCACAATGATACAAAATCACTGAGATCACACAAAGGCAAGTGGCAAACCAATCACTATCCGAAAATAGAAAAGGATAAACAACGTTTGGAACCCTGATCACTGATTCCGACAACCAACACTTAAACCTATAAACCAAAAAGAAAAATCCACTTCAAGTTGCAAACATAAAGACAATCCAAACAAAAGAACTCAAGGGCTTTACAAGAAACCATAAGGTGCAGCCAACAAGGTCATTAAAATCATGATACAGTGCTTATAAGGAAGACCAACCAACAAACAGAATTTATAGAGGGATAGGGACAAGCAAACCCTAACCCAAAAATTCCAATGCTAAGGCTTGTACGTGATTGTGTATAAGGGAAACCCGCGTACTGTACGCGACTGTCCTAGAGAGAAACACGCATACGCAGGCCTCTGTATGCGACTGTATGCAAGAGAAACCCACGTACAGGTACAAAATTTTCTAATAAAAAGAAAATTTCTTAAGGTCTTCAAACACTATCCTAAGCATGAACCAAGACAGGATATCACACATAGAATGAAAGCAAAGACTAGGCAACAATAAACAGAAATAACCCACAACAATTTGGGCTCCCCAGCGGAGTCGCCAGTTTTGTTGTTCAGGAATAAACACCCTTGTAACCGATGGTCTGGGGCTACCAACGTACTCTTAAAACTTGCAGACAATCAGCTTTAAAATACAAAAAAGGAATAGGAAGAAATGTTGAACTCACTCGATTAATGACGGTTGATCCAAGCTTTCTCTTCTCCTGCTCTGCTCCTCTCCAAAGCTTTCAGGGATGCACCTTCTTCACCTGCAAATAGTAAATCCTCCAAGTACAATCTTATACATGTATATATGACAAGTTAGATAAACAATATATAGAGTGCTTAACCATAAATATTCATCAAACCATGATACATGAAAGAGACTCAACACAAAGTTGGAAGAAGGATTCTCTTTATTAACAATAGTGAATGAGATAAGTGTACAACCCAACACTTGAAACAAGGACTCCTCTGCAAACAAAGGATTCTGAGTCCTGCTTCTTCAAAGACTTCTGAAGATATACCACCAACATAACTTTTCTCTCCAAGTATGATTGATTAATACCCTCCCCAAGGCCTCTATTTATACTTGGGGAAATAGAGCAGTTTCGAAGGTTGAGGAGGTTGAGACAGTTAATATAGTTAATGTTTAGGGCTTAACAAATCTCCATTAATCATGTTTTATAATTTTTAATGTCGAATGTATGTGTACACGAGTATGAATACTGGAAACCCACGTATGACACACGAGTTTCTATAAGGTAAACCCGCGTATAGATCTATACGTGGGTTGTAATGGCAATACTTGCGTACAGTATACAGGATGCTATGGAGATAGTCGCGTACATACACGAGTTGCTGTGGAGATAGTCATGTACAGCAATCAACGTATAAAAATGTAAAAATGGAAAGCTAGGTAGATAGTGAATGCATCTCATGTCATGCCCATCTATAGTGTTAAATAAACCTTCAATCCATAAGTGTCCTTTTGTGTGCCGACAAATGAAGTATTGGCACTCAGGCGGAGAAGTGCCATTTGGGTTGATAACACATATGGCATCGAATCTGAAGCTATTGAGTGATTCTTCATCAGAAGCAGTTAACGCCATAATGTATCATCAGATGATTGGGTCCTTGATGTATCTAAGGAATACGAGACTAGATATTTTCTTTGTTGTGAACACCTTGAGCCAGTTCTGACAGATCTGAGACATGTTCACTTGATTGCTGCAAATCATATTTTGAGGTAACAGAAGGGTATAGTTGATTATGGGCTCCAGTATGAGGTGAATCAGAACATTAACCTGGAAGGTTATGTTGATTCAGATTGGGCAGCAGTGCCATTGATAAAAACATCACTTCATGATGTTTCTTCAATATGGGCTCAGGTGTGATCTCCTAGTTTAGCAGGAATCAATCATGTGTAGCACTATGTACAGCCGAAGCAGAGTATGTTGCAGCTTGTTCGGCTAGTTGTGAGGTAGTATGGTTGAGGAAGCTACTGTCTAATTTATTTGATCTCCAATTGGATGCTACTTGTATATATTGCAACAACCAAAATTATGTGAAGTTGTCTGAGAACTCGGTGTTCCATGACAAGTCGAAGCATATCAAGATAAAATATCACTATATCAGGAATATGGTGCAGATTAGTGAAGCTCCAGTATGTTGCGACAGAAAAATAGATAGCCGATGTTTTGACCAATCCATTGGCCAAAGTGAAGTTTGAATACTTTAGGGAGAAACTTGGTGTTCTCCAGATCAAGGTTCCCTCCAAAGGGAAGTGATGAGTCCATGAGCCATTCTGACATGGTGAGAGGATTGGTTCCTTCCATGGTCATATGTAAGGGCTAGGCCATTCTGTCATGGTGAGAGGATTGGTTCCTTCCATGGTAGATGTGAGTGTTGAGCCATTCTAAGATGACTATGGGATGTGTTCCAACATGATCAGATATAAGCGCTAAATTCCATTCTATGGGAGAATGGAGGTACCTGGTCAGTTACTAGGAATACTTAGTATGGGACTGAGAGCCATCCTGGCACAATGTGTTTACACATGATCAGAAGTAAGTGCAGAGCCTTTCTGATAAGATGAGGTCAAATGTGAGTGTTGGGCCTTTTTGACATGGGTTTTGGATGTGTTCCTCCCATGGTCAGATGTGAGTGTTGGGTGTGCCTTTCTGACATGGTTCTTGGATGTGTTCCTCCCATCGTCAAATGTAAGTGATGGGCGGGCCTTTCTGACATGGTTCATTCGATGGTCAGATATAAGTGTTGAAGACGATAAATACCTACATGAAGGCTAGGCCTACAACCAACATGAAAAAGGGTTGGCTCTGTAGAACTTCCTGTGATAAGAAGAATAAAGAAATAGCACCAGTGATGATGACCTAGAGATGATCCATATTGAGTGATGATCCAGCAATGAAGATCTAGCAGTGATGTTCCAGATCCAGATGAAGATGACTTGAAGATGAATATGAAAAGAAATCGATGATGATCCAGATGATACATAGAAGAATAAT
>LPNX010511337.1:225917-239981 GCA_001517045.1 Pseudotsuga menziesii | reverse complement strand
CTCAATCTGCAACAATAGACAACCTTCAAAAGATGCATAGCAAAAATATCGAGCTTCACCCACACATTGAATATGCAGCACAGACTCGGTTTTGAGGATAATGCAGTCTCAAACTAGATCACAGCAGCTTCAAGACAGCTCCACGCTCATGAAGAGAACAGCCATCATGTAGTAGCTCCAATACACAACTTTCCACAGTGTATCAGCATCCCAGCAGCCACACCATGCACAGGAATTAGGTAAAAAAATTAGGGTTTATGTGTTTATCTCCACGCCCAATTAGAAGAGCCCACTCTCTGCAAATAGAGTCCACGTAGCTAGCAGTTCGATGGCACACCATGCAGCATCAAAAAAGTGTTCAGTCACAGTTTTAAGAACAAATGGAGGTAGATATAGTAGCTCCAGGCGCAGCTCATATATGGTGGAGGCAGCTCACAAAACAAATTATTGTTACGGCTTCAAATATCATATTCAGTGTGCACATAAAAATTCGGATTCACGTATAACCAGGGTGCAAAACATTTCAGTTCTATGAGATCTCCTAATAAAAAATATTTAATCCAAAACAAAACGAAGACATCTTGCAACCATCTCTTTCCGGCATCATAGTGAACAGAAGCTCACAGTCACAGCTCTTCAATGCAATATATATATGTATGATCAGACTTCAACACAATATATATTGGTCTTTAACATATATCAGGCACAATACAACGCACCCAGTCTCCACGCAGCAATATTAATCGCAGCAATATACATCATACATTATTTAGTGCAATAGATCACAGTTCAACTAGCTCAAGCAGAGTCTACACGCAGGTCTTCACAACGCAGGTCTTCAACGCAGGTAGCCTCCATGATGCTCAGGCTTCAGTCTTCACGCAGGTGCTCAGGCTTCACGCCAGGCAGCTCCACGCTGGAAATCGCAGTTACAAGCTCGGTCTTCATGCAGGTCTCCAATTAATCACCCCACACTCCATTGGAAAACGCCTTGTGATAATAATCAACTGGATTGGATAACCCGTTTGAAGCAACCCTTCAAATGCCGTCTTGCAATTGAGTACCGTCATACATATGTTGATCCGGTCTCTAACCAAACAAGGAAAACTGGATTCATGGTGAAAATTTTCGATGGGCAATGGAGAAACGTAGGTATTATCAGGGAACGCTGGCCATACAGATATGGAATGCAAGTTATAATGATGGAAGTATTTTAGGAGTGGTTGACGGAACACAGTATTTTGTTCAACATCTACCAGATGCTCGCGGCCGTAATCACATAAGTAGAATGATCGCAGTCACTCCATACTCGCTTCACAACGCAAAACGTAGAGCTCCAACGTTTCAACGCCCAACAAGAACCACCGTCAGTTTCATCTCCATTCTCTATGAGATGCATTCAACGCCTTCGTTTTGAGCAGTTCAAGCAGAGATTGTTCTTCAACGAGGAGAATGGAGTCTCAAATGATCAAATCGCAGACTCAAATGATCAACGCAGTGTTCTACATGTGCACAGCTTCACGCATGAAACTAGGTCAAAAAATAGGGTTTCATGTGGAGGCATTGAGAGGCCGTGGGAAGGGTAGAATAAACTAAGCCGAAACCTTAAAACTGTAGAGGAATAAACTCATCAGGCAGCAAAAATGAGAACACTATATTCACAGCAGAGTGAGACCAAGCCCACTTCTCAACGCAGCACACAAAACTCAATCGAGAAGGAATTGTAATGCATACAATGCATGCAGGCAGGAGAGACTGGCAGGCAGCTCTGAAAGAGCAGAATGGCAGGCAGAATGGCAGCCCCAGCCAGGAGTTATGGCAGACAACCCTGCTCTGATACCACTTGTTGGTAATAACTCCCGATTCCAATTGATTATTCAAATGCAAATGCCTATATTTATACATTTCATGAGGCAGTTGATTACCAGCCTTTTCGCCTTCCTATCTATTCATATTCCTATTATTTATTTACAATAATCCTGACGGATTATTCTAACAAAAATACAGTAAATGATCTTTTTCTATCCCGATATTTATAGGTGGAGTAGGTGACGCTTCTGTCGATGGATGTTGTTATCAACCCAAATGGCACTTCTCCATCTGAGTCCTAGCACTTCATATGTAGGCACACAAAAGGACACTTATGGATTGAGGGTTACCTAAACACTATAGATGGGCATGACATGAGATGCATTCACTATCCACCTAGCTTACCATTTTTACCTTTTTACAAACCGCGTACAGATCAATACGCGGGTTTCCCTTATAGCAACTCGCATGTTATATGCAGGTTTCCATTATCAATACTCGCATATGCCTCCATTTGACATTAAAAATAATAAAACATGATTAATGGATATTTGTTAAGCCCTAAACATTAACTATCTTAACTGTCTCAACCTACTCAACCTTCGAAACTGCTCTATTTCCCTAAGTATAAATAGAGGCCTTGGGGAGGGCATTAATCAATCATACTTGGAGAGCAAAGATATGCTGGTGGTATATCTTCAGAAGTATTTGGAGCAAAAGAACTCAGAATCTTTTGGTTGCAGAGGAGTCCTTGTTTCATGCATTGGGTTGTACACTTATCTCATTCACTATTGTTAATAAAGAGAATCTTTCTTCCAACTTTGTGTTGAGTCTCTTTCATGTATCATGGTTTGATGAATATTTATGATTAAGCTCTATATATTGTTTATCTAACTTGTCATATATACATGTATAAGATCATACTTGGAGGATTTGCTCTTTGTAGGTGAAGGAGGTGCATCCTTGAAAGCTTTGGAGAGGAGCAGAGCAGGAGAAGAGAAAGCTTGGATCAACCGTCGTTAATTGGGTGAGTTCAACATTCCTTCTTATTCCTTTTCTATAATTTAAAGCTGATTGTCTACAAGTTTTAAGAGTACGTTGGTAACTGTTATCTACCCAAATGGCACTTCTCCGTCTGAGTGTCGACATTTCCCTATGTTGGCACACAAAAGGACACTTATGGATTGAAGGTTGCCTAAAACATTATAGATGGGCATGTTATGAGCTACATTCATTATCCATATAGCTTGCCATTTTTACCTTTGAATATGTCAAGTGTTGTACGCTCCTTTGCCTATATGCAACCCGTGTACATACATGACTTTTCCTACAGCATGTCGCGTATTGTACGCGAGTCTTTGCAATTGCAACCCGCATACAAATCTGTACGTGGGATTCCCTTAGAGAAACTCACGTGTCATACGTGGGTTGCCAGTATCAATACCCATGTACATATTCCTTTGACATTAAAAATAATAAATCATGATTATTTGAGATTTGTTAAGCCCTTAACTATAACCATCTTAACTGTCTCAACCTCCTCAACCCTCGAAACTGCCTTATTTCACTAAGTATAAATAAAGGCCTTGGGGAGGGTATTAGGGAATCATACTTGGAGAGCAAAGTTATGCTGGTGGTGTTTATCCAGAAGTCTTTGGAGTAGTGGAACTCAGAATCCTTTAGGTTCAGAGGAGTCCTTGTCTCAGGCATTGGGTTGTAATCTTAACTCATTCACTATTGTTAATAAAGAGAATCCTTCTTCCAAATGTGTTTTAAATGTCTTTCATGTATCATGGTTTGATGAATATTTATGATTAAGCACTCTGTATATGATTTATCTAACCTGTTCTATATACATGTGTTATAGTGGATTTCACCACACTAGGTGAATCACACTTTGTATGGCCTTCCCATGTCCCGCTGCAGACTCTTTGGACCCCATGGACCACATTTTATCCTTTAATGTTACCTTTATCATCCCAAAAACCATATAAAAGATGATATACGTGGCTTTTACCCCGATAACCGCATACATACGCGGATATATCCCCAATAACCGCGTACATCGGGATGTGTGCATAAATCCAAATCCTTTTGGACTTTTCCTTGACTTGGATCTGACTCATTCGACTCCTGGCCTTCCATATGCCTTGAGATCGCTCGGATTCGACCCTTCATTATCCCATGTGAAGCTATATAAGGAACCATTTGGTACATTGAAGACATATAGAGAGATTGAAGCAAAGAAACTATAGTCCATTGTTGCCAGGATTTATACTTGAGTCTGCATCCCTTTGTCCCTTAAAGCACTGTTGTGTTCTTCCCAAGCTTGCATTGTACTAGTGAGCTTGCTATCAAGAGATAGAGGATTAAGGTGGTGGAGGCCCAAGTGGGGGATTCAGTTTCTTCGATTCGAAGACGTGCCGTCAGAGGTTGTATCTACCTTGTAATATTTGATTTATATTAATAAGAAACATCTTTTCCTGTGCAATGATGTGTATTTGATTTCATGTTATATCCATTGGAATGTATCAAATGCTTTTACATTATTGATGTTATATATGCTAGAATAGTTCTAACACCATGATATAGTATGCTTGTATTGTTTACTTGTTGTTGAGGTAGGATTATATCAATTCAAGCTGAAAGTTGGAAAGCTCAACAGGGATCTACTTCAGCCTTCCGGAATAAGGTACGAGGTCTGATCCTTTAGTGTTAGACATTTTATTTCTATTGCATATTGGGAAAGATGGTGTTATGGAGTCAAGTCTGTCTATTGTGGTACCCCAAGCCATAGTAATTTCTCTTCGTAACAGAATTGGCGACTCCGCTGGGGAGTTCCTAGTAGTTTTCCTTTGGGGGTGATTTTCTTGGCATTCAATGTATTTGAATTGCTCTTTCTCTCTTGTTTCTGTGTCGGGACTGGGGGCATGTATGCCTGGTAGAGTCTGATTGGAGTAAAGTCTGTCTCAGTCTGCCTGTTTGCCTTGTTTTATGCACCTTTTTCTTCCTGTACGCGGGTTTTTGACTTACAGTCGCGTATACACGCGGGCTCCTCTGGGATTTCCGTGTATACACGCAGGTTTACTGCTTACAGTCGCGTATACCCTAGTTTTTACCTTTTTGTGGAAGATTGTGGGTTGTTGGGTGAATGCTGTTAGTTGCTGAGTCTCCTTTGGCACTGCCTGAGTCTGTTTTGACCTTTGTTTCTGACTGGAAACGTTTTTTTTTTAGCCTAAATTTTTTTTTAGGAAAGTTCTTGTCATGGCATTTTCGATTTTTTGTTTGAGATTAGTGCATTAGAGTTCTTTTACCTTGGTATTTTGCTTGGATGCTGTTTATGTGTGCTTGCAGATTTTGAGGGTGGTAGAATCATTCTTTTGCTTTTGCATCTCTTATATTCAAAAAATACAAAAATATTTGCTTATCATTATGCATTGCATTTTGCACTTTACATTGTACTTGAACTAGCTCTAGATTTGCTTTGGAGTACTAGTTAGGAATTCATATAGGAAAATTTGCATTGCATTTGAAGAAAAAATGTGCATTCACGTAGTACACATACCCTATTTACATGGACACAATGCATTTGCATTGATTGTTACGGTGTGCATTTTACTTCTTGTTGCGTCATAACACCACTAGTTGCATGACCATATCCTATTTTTGAGTAATAAAGCCAACTAAAATCAACGCTAATTAAATTGAATTACACTCTTTTCTTTTATAGGGTGCACCAACAAGCTTAGGTTTTAGGATCTTGGAATAGTTCATTGTGAGTTAATTCTCCAAGATCACTAAACAACAACAACTAGGTGTCTGTCCAGGGAGTGTGTGAAATCCTTGGTATAACCGGTGTTCTCAGGAAGCTCCTCTCAAAAGGGAGTCAAGCACTAGGAAGTGTGAGCGGTTGTTGATTGGGATAACCCCTGGTCGGTAACTGTGTAGCACCGACGATATAGCCAGGATTGTATTCATATCTGGGGGCTCTTTCGGGAGTTTCGGGCTTTGCTACCATACCCATATGGTCAATCCCTCCTGCGACTGTCCGCTTGAGCGTTGATTATATTTAGGTGACCTTAGTGACCTTACCTAGGATATCAAGGGGGTACATGTAGAGGTTATTCTGCATGTGTCCCGGCCAGGTTGGGGTCGGACAGCATAGTCGCTTTACGCGTTGAAGCTGAGGGCCGCAATAATTGGTTTCGAACCTCCGCTTGTGGTGACAAGGGCCTCTCAAGCCTCTCCTAGGCGAGACATACCGGCCACATTCGGGAGCTCACTTATCCAGCCCTTGTTTGCTTGCATTTGGATTTAGATTTATTAGTGATTTCTCTGTGCACGCTAGTTGACCTACGGTTTACGTAGATAGAGAGTCTTTGCTATTTGTTGAGTCATTGTGGATTCGAGTGCGGTTCCACGCCATTCTCATCGGTTAAGAGGCCTTCCAACTTCTACTTCTCCTCCTCCTTTGGGAGAGAGACCTAGGTGGACTATGTCACACACTGATTCACACACCATGGAGGATCATTCAGAGACTATTCCTGAGCCACCTCCTCCCATTCGTGTTGACGATAGGGATTTTACTCCTACATACGATCTTTCACTTGACCTAGTTGAGTTCGGTCCCGTGATTTCCCAGATAGGATCTTTGCATGATAGACCTACTCATCCTAGGGCTGATTCCCCATTGACACTTTACCGGTATGGAATGCCGGAAGATGCCAAGACTCACTTTGAAGCTGCCAGTACTAGTTACAGTGGTTATGTTACGACTGGTTTTCCTGAGCACGATTTGACATTTCATGTCGAATCCGATTATGATCCTAGCACTATGCCTGGGGGAAATCCCATTCCTTACCTTGCGGAGAGGTTTGGGAGTACTAGTCACATTGCACCTTCTGTCCTAGTGGTGGAAGCTACATCTCATCTCCCTCCTAGGTCTAGGGTTAGCGATCCCATTAGGATACCAGGTCCTAGATGAGTGACGATAGGTACTAGTACATATCTTATTACTGAGATCCCTTCATCCTCGGTTCCGAGTTCTTCAAATGTACATCCTCCACCTTCTTCACGTGGTCCTTCAAGTCGATATATGGCTACAAGTCAGGTCTGTACTGTGGTCACTAGGCCGATTGTGTCTTAAGTTCATATACCACCCGTTGCTTCGGGAGGCTATAGTCACCCG
Organism: Pseudotsuga menziesii; assembly: GCA_001517045.1. Classification (NCBI taxonomy): domain Eukaryota; kingdom Viridiplantae; phylum Streptophyta; class Pinopsida; order Pinales; family Pinaceae; genus Pseudotsuga; species Pseudotsuga menziesii. The sequence continues at coordinate 232,984 of LPNX010511337.1, read as the reverse complement.
TCTAGTGGTCAGCTTGTCACATCTGGAGCATATATACCTACTTCTGGCATGTATGTTCCCCCTTCCGGAGCTTATCTTCCTATCTACGGAGTGTCCCATGGGACATCGCATGCGATGACCTATGGACCTTATTATGGGACGCAGTATGGACAGGGTCCTTCACCTTACGGAGGCGGGTATCAACAACCTGCTTATTCTCCCAACTATGGCTTTGTAGCTCCTACTAGCCAAGGTCCACCTTACTATGGTACTTCCACGCCACCCTATATGGGTCAGACAGGAGGAGGACACTATGGCCAAGGCCATGGTGGTGCCCAAACCTATGTGAATCAGGGAGTGGTCCAGCGACCTCATCATGCTAAGCTCCTTTTCCTCGCGACGCTCAACCTTCCTGACTTATCGAGACTTACGAACGATCCCGTTGCTCATGACCCGGCTTGGTCGGCTGTCCCTACCAAGATTCCTTCGAATATACCTAAGTTCGAAGGCAAACCAGGAGAGGATCCGAGCGAGCATGTTACCACGTTTCACCTTTGGTGCTCTTCGAATTCGTTACATCAGGACTCAGTCCACTTGCGACTATTTCAACGCACCCTCACAGGGCCTATTGCAAAATGGTATATAGAGTTACCAAAGGGAGCCTTTACCTTGTTCGACGATCTTGCGATGACTTTCCTTAATCACTTCCAGCTACCAGTACGGTATGATATTGGTACTGAACTCTTGTCGACATTTCAGCAAGATAAAGCCACCCATATTTCTGATCATATTTAGTAGTGGCGTAGACGGAAGAGATTAATTAAAGCCTTTATACTGCCGGAGTTCCTCCTCGAGTGGCTCCTCAAGTCTTTATTGCCGTATATTGCGAAGGATGTTTCCACATCCGGAGTGCAGAATGAGGAACAAGCCATCTTTAGGGCACAGGAACTGGACTTGATTTATGATCAGTTCGGTTTGTTATATGAGATTATTCCTAACGCTCCTCGTTCTAGTTTCGAACCCAAGGTCAAACCTAGACCACATGCCAATGGCATTGTGGGATGTGCAAGTGCTAAACCTGCAGATTCGGTTGCAAAAAAAGTTAGCCAATTGTTGCTCAACCAATCTGCCTCGGGACAAGCTACGGCTTTGTCTCAACCCGCCCAAATGGTGAGTGTACTTTCTGTGCAATCGTCGGACCAGAAGGGTAACCAGCAGCCCAGACGAAATAAGAAAAAGGGAAAGAATAATAATCGAAAGGGTGGGAATAAAAATGAGAATGCTACTAATAATGGCAAGAATGGTCAAAATGCTGGGGGGGACAAGCAATCAAAGCGTAAAGTTAAATTCCCTTGCAAGCTATGTAAGGAAGACCATCTCACTTACTTGTGCCCTTGAATTGATGAAGCTTTGAGGCTGTTAGCACAAGGCCCAGCTGTGCTAACCAACCCTTTACCGCATAACCAGAATATGAACTCGAAGTCCCAGGATCAATCTAGTGCAAATGATCCACCTGAGACTAGTGCTCATGGGTGCATTAACATGGTTCGTGCTGCTAATATTGTGACTCATGCGAAAGACTATGGATCGTCACAACCCAGCCCAGGCAAAGAACCTGATCCACTAGGAACTCCTTTGCGCATTGAGAAACCGGCCGATAAACCGGTAGATAGACCTATGGATAAACCTGAAGCTGCACCTCGCATTCTTAAGGGGGTACTTAAGCTCTCGGGGCATAATCCAAATGCTCGAGCCACCCAGAATTATTCAGTTGTTGAGGACTTGGGCCATACTCCTTATGCGATGTCTGCATTGGAGGTGCTTCAGACTTGTCCATCGCAAAGGAAGGCTTTGCTTTCTGCTCTTGGTGTTAATGGTGATGATTCTTCCTCAATGATCAAATTTGAAACCGCAGGACATCAGCCTCTCTTGCCCTACTATTCGTCGCTTTTGGTACACGTAGAATGTCTTAATATGATCATCAAGCACACTGTGATTGACAACGGCGCTGTTGCTTCTGTGATGTCTTTGTCTTGTTGGAAGGGTCTGGGTTCTCCTGAGCTGTCGAAATCAGTGACCATGTTAACTACCTTTGATGGGAGATCTTTTAGGCCACACGGCATCCTTCCCTCTCTTAAGGTCCGTTTGGGGGGGAAGACCATTGCGATAGAGGTTGAGGTGGTTGATGCGCCACTCGACTATAATCTCTTGCTAGGTCGGAATTGGATGTATAGTATGCAAGCCGTTGCGTCTTCCTTGTTCCGCGTTGTATGCTTTCCTCATAACGGGAAGATTGTAACGATTGATCAGATGTCATTCAAGAATTCCCCTGTCACCGCATCTTTGGGAGCTTTGGTCCCAATTGTTGAACACTCTCAGCTGGCAACTGGGAGTGTGGGTGTAGGTATGTATCCCTCCCTTATGGGGAGCTTTAGTTGTCTTGCGCCAATCCTCATGGTAGGATCTAGTTTCGATAAGGCTTCATCTTCTACGACCTCGGTGTCTTTTTGCACGACTCATATGGAAGATCCTTGGGTTCTTCCTACACCGAGTACCTCTAGGGAGCCTGTCGAGACCAATGTGCCGCTTCCTACAACCATGATTGCTTATCAAGCTAGTCTTCCGAGTGTTGCAGAGCCTTGTTCTTCCTCTTCCTGGACAGAGGAGGAAGACCCCTATGTGCTGCCCGCGGGGGCAGTACATCCTTCTCATGCCCAGGATTACCTTGATAAGGTTCTCCCTTCAGATGAAGTGATTATCAAGGCTAGATTGGGAGTTGAGCCACCATGGGAGGAATTCTATCATAGATCTGACTTTCTTCCAGAGCTTGACCGCTTGGAGCATGAGGAGATCCCTTCGTTGAAGCTAGCTGTGGAGCTCTTACCAGACACTTCACCTTTGGAGGAGCGTTTGGTCCACCTTGAGCAACTTGATGAGCAGCGTCGAGATGCCTTGGTGGCTCTAGAGGTTAATAAACATCGTGTTAAGGTCCAGTACGATAATTATATCCGTCCAAGGGTGTTTAGTGAAGGAGACTTGGTCCTTTTGTGGGATCAATCGAAAGAACCCTTGGGGGCAGGGAAGTTTAATCCTATGTGGCATGGTCCTTACGTGGTTAAACGTGTCTTAGAGAAGGGTGCATATGAGTTAGTCGATTATGAAGGTACAGCTTTGGCGGAGCCTAGAAATGGGCTCTATCTCAAAAAATACTATGCATGATCTTTAGCCAAGGCTGTTTGTTGTATATTATTGTACAGTTTTGCATAGTTAGGTCGTTTTCTTATCGTGATCGGGTTTGTGATTAGTTTCCGTTTCTATTGGCAGATGTCAAGGGAATCTTCCATCTACATAGGATTCACCGATGGTGCAAGCCGTCACACTCAACACTCAGCCTCTGCTGCTTGGGTGATTTATACTCCTATGGGTCAAGTACTGTCTTCAGGGGGTGTATGTCTACGGCCATCTTCCAACAATGTTGCTGAATATAGCACCGTTATTGAGCTTCTACACGATGCCATTTCACATGGCATTCCATCTCTTGAGGTACGTCTTGATTTAGAGTTAGTAGTGTCACAGCTAAATGGTTTGTACCATGTTAGAGATCCGACCTTATTGAGAAGATTCTTACGTGTGAGATTGCTAGAACGACAATTTGAGAGTATAACATATATACACATCCCAAGAAATGATAATCAAGTTGCTGACTCATATGCTAACTACGTGTTAGATTGGCATTTGTCTCATTCATAATAAATTAATCATAAACATTTTTTACACATGTAAATAAATAAACCGATCGCCATAAAACTTTTATATATATATATATCAAAAATGTGGTAATACATAGTGTCATATACAAAAGTGGATCTTTCAAAGCTTCCATATAATACACGGCCGTACAAAAACATATACTCCCAGGCATCTAATCCTGTGGAGGAGGGTTGTGATCATGATACGTCACCACGGCTCTAGCTAGCCGCCGGAATAAACGCACCCATGCGCGTGGCACACCCACCACCTGTCACTGCATAGCCTCAGTCAAGTCCTCGACTTGCACCATGGGGACCCTATGAGTCAACTGGACGAAGTTGGTATGAATGTTCTGGAGCATCCGCTCCACATTCGCACCTGTGATGTCATCCCCTCTTCCTCTCCGTCTATGACGTGGGAAGCCCTCCGGTCGTCATGGCCCTACATCTGCACATGAATGGTAGATGTCACTATGTGTTGTCACCCAAAAACATGTCTTTTTTATTTCATATAATCAAGAAAATACAAAAAAATTAAATAACCCAAAAACTTTAAAAAGAATGAGAGTCGAGATTCAGTACCTATCTCTCCGTATGCCGCTCCTGGTGGTAATGGCATGTCCGGATCCCCCCAGAAATCTATCCCTCCATAGGGGTAGTCATCTATGGCAACAATCTGTCGTCGCCACCATGGAAAGAATTCAGTTGGATAGGGGTTGGCCACCCTACCACCCCCCAGTCTGCGCATCGCATCTGCCCAACGTCGTTGGGCCGGATCTCGAACCCCGTGGAGAGGAACATCCACTCTAGGGCTCAATCCTGGTACACGCTCGAAGAAGAATGTACTCAAAATGCTGCTGAACCCAAAGTTCTGTATCCTACCTACCTTACACTCACTGAGCTGGTGTTTCATGTTGCCCAGTAGTGTAGTGCTCCAGTCATAGACGGTCGGTCTCATACACTCCACCGCATAGAACACCAGTGGCCGCGAGGCCTAGTGGAGTGAGGCTAAGCCTGCTATCCTGCCCGGTGTCAGTAGTATGGCCTTTAGGCCAAGCACCTATATAGCATTGATGGGGATTTGGCTCCCCACCTTCTCTATCTCTGGGTAGCAGTATATCGCTACGTACTCATTAATAGTAAACCCACAGCCTAGCCCACCTCTGGAACGAAGGTTCACCACCTCCCCCCATCTCGATAGACCTGTAATGAAGTATATGTATTCCAACTCTATGGTGAGAGACATCCCATCTATCCAGAAAGACTCTGAGTCTAGATCCCAATAATCCACTAGCATCTCTAGAAGTCTTGGTTTGGCCCTCAAACCACCAAGACACCAGAACTTATGGAGTCCACATGCTCGGAGAGCTTGTTGTGCCCTTGCATCGGCCCTTACAGCTTCCTCTACTTCACCGTGCTCAGGCTCTCTCCATTCCAGTACCATCCTGCATGAGAAACCATCAATTTTTCCATTATATTCTTCAAAATCCGCTTGCGCGGCGTCATACGCGACTATTTTGCAAACAACGGTGTATGTACGCAAGTTCTGGCCCCTTTTCCATGTATAACCAACCCTATACGCGGAAAAAGCCTCGATACCTGCGTGGGCCGCAGCGCTCATGTAGAGTTGGCTTTTACACCTCATTTGACCATGAAAACTTGAAAAAATTATATTGAAATGCAAGCTGAGAGCATGAGCAACTACCTGGAAGAAATGGTTGTGAATTCCGCCGGCTGGATCTCCTGGAATTTGCGGTTGAAAATCAAAGCTCCAATGGGTAAAAGTTTCAAATGATTTCTATTTTTTACTATTTATAGAAAAATTTTCAAATATTTGAAATTTTTTACCCCCTTTTATATAGTTTTGACTGTTTATAACCATTTTGGACCGTTTCTGACATAATTTGTGATGTAGATGACCGTTTTCAGTGCCGTTTGAGCCGTTGGATTGACCCATTCATACTGTTCACGGGTATAACGTCTACACTGGCATATAGGTTAGGTTCACCACTGTTTGCATTTTGCATGACCTTATGAGCATGTCACCATGACCTTAGGTACGAACCCACTCTATTATGTCACGGAACCTTCTTGCTTCTATAGAAGTGGCATAATACGAGTGGTAGAGCTTCACCTTACATGGGTACCCTAGTTAGCACCTTATTTGCATTTGGTGCCCATGCTGATGTTTCCTCCTTTAGGGTGTGGGAGTCCGTTGTATAGTACCGCCATGACATTTAGCAAGAGCCTCATACTCCTCTTGATCTTATGCTGGCCTGTTTCCCTCCGGACTCCCCTTATGTCAAGTTGTGAATGCATTATCATGAGCTTTGCCTGCCTTATTGAGATTTATGCTGGCTCCCCTAACATTGCATTTCAGCCATATAGCTCGAGCTTGTCTCATGTCTAGCCATGCAGATCCATCTTTTATATCCTTCACAGCTTGATTTCCGTTTTTACCAGGAGGGGATTTTCCCCCGAGTGTCGATATCCTACACATGTATCCTTGCATTGAGCATAGGTATGTTCCACTACTTGGAACTAGTTTGTTTTCCCTGATGACACTCGTCTCCTCCTAGTTTGTAACTATAAAGCTAGTTTATTCTTTTTTCAAGCTTTTCAAATAACTGAAAAAGTCCAAAAAAAAATCAAAAAACCAAAAAGCCGGACAAGGAAAGATGTTATCTTTGGTAGTTGTCGAGTCGTGTCGCCTTCGAACAGAGCACTGTATATCACATCCATTGGTTTGGTTATAGTTTGACTTTAGGAGCTGTACTCGTTTATCTGAGTTTATCTCCACCGACTGGTTAAGCTTCCAGTCCCTATGGAGCCTCTGTTGATGCCTCCTGTGTCACAGAGATGTCCCAGTTTGCATATTGAGTCTATGCTGCCTTCATTCAGTCACCATACACCGTTATGCTCTTGTTCAAAGGAAGTTGAAACCTGTGTTGGCCATTCCTCAGTTATCTTGACTTTGCATGTTGGCCATTCCCAGTACAGTTACTGGTTCGTGCACCTTATGATCGATTCCTTCCACATTAGACAGCTTTGCTGAGTACCTTGTGTTGGATGATGGGGGATGCCTTAATGCCCTCATTCCAGCGGATTTCATCCCATCGAATTCAGATCATCTATTCTGGGATTGGAGTCTAGAGTCCTTTTGAGTGCCTTGAGACTTGCAGTCATCAATGGCAGGTTCTCTCACCATCGATAGTTTTGGGAATACATCAATGTCCCCTGATCGATGGATTCTCTCAAGTGTTCGACCTCGACACATTTATTCACACTTGTTAGTTTGCATTCTAGTACCTTGATTTCCATTTTCATTATCGGTGGGTA
>LPNX010511337.1:201414-225856 GCA_001517045.1 Pseudotsuga menziesii | reverse complement strand
ATCAGACAATGGACTACTATGTTCGACCTCGACACCTCTATTCACATAGTAGGACATGTACTCGTAGCGGTTTGTGTAGAAGACTTTCCAGACTGGTGGCATCACTCATATGCTACCTCCTTGATCGTGCCAGTGTTCATGAGATTTCATCTCTCATGACTTGATCCAGTGTATGTCAGACATTTCCAGCCTATGGAGATCTTGATCTATTGTATATCTTCAGCCTATGGAGATCATGGTCCATTCTATATTGTATATCTTCATCATGGAGATTCTGATCTATGTATATTGTACGTGGCGATGACCACATATGTGATATCATGTATTATGCCTATTCATGGCCATTGTACTCTTATGTATCCGGGACTGCTATATGTACTTGCAGTTATATGCAGAGTTGTATCAGGGTGCTATGCTGATTGGGTGGCTGGTCTTCCATTTGGGAACCTTCATCACTCCACTTATGGGATGGACTTATAATGTATTTCAGCCATCGTATGACCCCTCTGACCTCACACATGAGGGGGCATCTGTTATAGCGGATTTCACCACACTAGGTGAATCACACTTTGTATGGCCTTCCCCTATCCCGCTGTAGACTCTTTGGACCCCATGGACCACATTTTATCCTTTTATGTTACCTTTATCATCCCCAAAACCATATAAAAGATGATATACGCGGCTTTTACCCCAATAACCGCGTACATCGGGATGTGCGCATAAATACAAATCCTTTTGGACTTTTCCTTAACTTGGATCCGACTCATTTGACTCCTGGCCTTCCATATGCCTTGAGATCTCTCGGATTCGACCCTTCATTATCCCATGTGAAGCTATATAGGGAACCACTTGGTACATTGAAGACATATAGAGAGATTGAAGCAAAGAAACTACAGTCCATTGTTGCCAGGATTTATACTTGAGTCTGCATCCTTTGTCCCTTGGAGCACTGTTGTGTTCTTCCCAAGCTTGCCTTGTACTAGTAAGCTTGCTATCGAGAGATGGAGGATTGAGGTGGCGGAGGCCCAAGTGGGGGATTCAGTTTCTCCAATTCATAGACGTGCCGTCAGAGGTTGTATCTATCTTGTAATCTCTAATTTATATTAATAAGAAACATCTTTTCCTATCCAATGATGTGTATTTGATTTCATCTTATATCCATTGGAATGTATCAAATGCTTTTACATTATTGATGTTATATATGCTAGAATAGTTCTAACACCATGATATAGTATGCTTGTATTGTTTACTTGTTGTTGAGGAAGGATTATATCAATTCAAGATGAAATTTGGAAAGCTCAACGGGGATCTACTTCAGCCTTCCGGAATAAGGTACAAGGTCTGATCCTTTAGTGTTAGACATTTTATTTCTATTGCATATTGGGAAAGATGGTGTTCTGGAGTCAAGTCTGTCTATTGTGGTACCCCAAGCCATAGGAATTTCTCTCCGTAACAACATGTATAAGCTTGTACTTGGAGGATTTTCTCTTTACAGGTGAAAGAGAAACATCCCTGAAGGATTTGGAGGAGAAGCAGAGCAGAAGAGTGTTATACACCTGAATGGCACCTCTTCGTCCGAGTGCTGACATCCCTCAGGTTGGCACACAAAAGGAAACTTATGGATTGAGTTTTTCCTATATTCATTATACCTTGGCTTATGATGAAGTACATTACATATATACCTAGCTGATTACTTTGCCATTTTTCCATTTTGAGTTGTATTCGTGACTATCTTTATTGACAACTCGCGCATCATTCGTGAGTTTCCTTTACAGCAAGTCGCGAATCTTTGTATTCGCGGGTTGCACTTATATAGAATCGCGAATAATTCACGGGTTGCTCTACTACAGACCCGCGAATGTTTTCCTCAAAATTAAAATATAAAACCTCGAGTTAATGGGAGATTAGTTTTAGTCATTTAAATTAATCCCATTAACTGCTATAACCTCCCTAACCTTCGAGAACTACCTCATTTCATCCATATAAATACAGGCCTTGGGGAGGGTGTTTGGTAGTAATACTTGGAGAGCAAAGTTATGCTGGTGGATTGTCTACATAAATCTTTGGAGCAGAGAAACTCAGAGTCCTTTGGTGACAGAGGAGTCCTTGTCTTAGACATTGGGTTGTAACCTAAACTCTTTCCATTATTGTTAATAAAGAGATTACTTCTTCCATATGTGTTTCATATCTTGTAGATTGGTAAATGTTTACATTTCAATATGATATATGATTTGCCTAACATGCATCTATATATATGAATCATCTTGTATCTGGAAGAGTGTTTATTAACAGGTGAAGGAGGAACTATCCTGGAGACTTTGGAAGTGGATCAGAAAGGAAGAAGATAGCAAGGATCAGCCTTCGTTTAATACAAGTAAGTCCTTCTACTTTCCTATTTCCTATTCTGTGCTTTTAAAGTCAAATTGTCTGCAAGTAATGAGTATGTTGGTAACCCCCCAGACCTAGGTTATTAGGTGAATTATCCTGTACAATAGAACTGGCGACTCTGCTGGGGAAGCCTAATCTGCTTTAGGTCTTTTTCTATTTTTCCTGACCAGTGTTTGCTTGAAGTCTGCTTGTGATTTTTATCCTGCTTCTTAATTACTTCAGCATTTGAAAGTCTTGGGTTTTTTCTTCGTTTTTGAGAAATTTTTATACCCATTTGCAGGTTGTCCTTCTGGACAGTCGCGAATATCGAGTTGCATTCGTGGGTTGTTCCACTGAATAGTCGCGCATCATTCGTGACTTGCATTGCTAGACAGTCGCGAGTACTCCTGGAAAATGGGATTTCTGTGTAAAAATTTGCTTGTTCTTTTTCCTATTATAAGTCCTGTTTTTTGAGAAGACTTTCTTTAAGAGTGCTGTAGAGTTGTTTGAGTGTCTCAGGTGATCACATCTTAGTGCTTTTTGAAAGCCCTTGAGTTCTTTTTTACTTGTTTTATTTACTGTTTGCATCTTGAAGCTTTCTGGCCTGTTTGGGTTGTTGGTTAGAGTGCCTTAGTCTAGATCAGTGATCAGGGTCTTAGACTTTGTCTTTCCAGTCTGCTTTCTGTCAGTTATTGGTTTGCACTTACCTATTTAAAGTCTGCAGTGATTTTTTTTTTGTCATTGTTTGCACCCAAACTAGGGTCCTAGCCTGCTTTTCTTGCTGGTCTTTTGGTCATGTCTGCCTGTTTACTTCAGTTTGTAGTTTTTATACAGTTCATAAGTGTCAAGTTTACTCAAGCAGTGCATTGTAGATGCATAGTACTTTTTTTGAGCATTTTTTAAAGTGAAAAACAAAACATAGTTAATCTTTTGCATTGTAATTTTTGCATAAAGTAGTGTTTGTTTCAGTTTAAAAAATATTATCTCAGAAAAATACAAAAACATAGGTGTAGTTTCTCTTATTAGTGCTGTTAATTCATCAATACATATCTAAAAAAATGAAAAGAAGTTTATTTTATAGTGCTAGTTTGCTTTGAATGCACCTTTACTTTCATTTATTTTCTGCTGAGTCAAAACACCATACAGTCCATCACTTCCACTTCCTTTGAGTAAAAAACATCCCTTAAAATTAACGCATAAATTTAAAATTTATTAGTAAGTTTTTATTTTTAGGGCCTTCCACCTACTAGCTTAGGCTATATTTGTGGGCTAGGGAGCGTAAAATTCCCACAAATTATAAACTCAGACGTAGTGGACTATTTATTAGGTAAATATTTGGTTCTACCGCTGTATCTGGGGAGCTCCTCTCAAACAGGAGTTAAGCACTAGGCCGCGTGGAGGCTTGGACAGAGGAGATAACCCTCCGAATCCTTGTCGAAACGTAACCCAGGACTTTTGTGCATCTGGGGATTCTATCCTAGACAGAGTTTCGGGCTCAGCTACCCTGCCCATGCGTACGAGTTCGGCTGATGACTGTCCCCCCAGACAGTAGGTATTGTCAAGGTAGCCTTTAGTCTCTTGTCGTTTAGGGCTCATACCCAGGTAAATCGAAAGGTTATTTCTGGTTCACCTTGAACGGACTTGGAAGGTAACCCTTGTGGAAAGTGCAGGAGGGTGGTGGGTGATTCCGCCGCTTGTTCCTGAGAACCCCTCAAGGACGCCAAGTAACTGTTCATCAGCTTTCTTCTGGAAAGTATATATTTATAGCCTGTTTTGATTGCTTGAGACTTTAGGATATTTTTAGTGTATGCTCTGTGGATCTGCTTGTGTTTAGTTGGCCTTAGGGTGTGATTTTTTAAAGTCTTAATTCTGGAGGACCAACTGCTTAGAAGGTCAAGAAGGTTGAGAAACCTTCCTCCTCTCACACCACTGGAACCTCCACCTTTACCCCAAAGTCGGAGATTAAGCACAGGTGGTTCTTTTGAACCAGTAGGAGTAAGCAAGGTTCTTGGTGAACTGGAATTAATAGCTAACCGCTTTGACTTTGACACAGTCAAGATCGAAGAATTGCAAGCTGACAAGTTTGCAAGAAATTATAATACCCCCTTGACTGATTTGAACGATCTAGTGATCGTGCAGGTTAGACCCTTTAGTTCACCAGTGCTAGGTGTACCTATAGGTAGAGTCATGTCCTCTGAGGGAGAAAGTTCATTTGTCTTCACCTCAACCCTTGTGGTTGAAGGGGTACTACCTCCCCCAGTTAGTACCCCTAGATATAGTTTACCTTCCACACCCTTAACTCCAGCAAGCCGGGTGGTCCAACCATTGGTTTACTCGAACATAGGAAGTATGTCTGGTGATATGGATACTGGGATTCCCAGTATACCTACAGTTCCTTCTTCCTTCCCTTACACTACCCATAGTGGTCCGGTGGGATCCTCGGCCTTTGTCCAAGGATTCCCTTGGAATGGGGGGCACATACCCCCATCCAATCCATATGTAGGTCCACCTCCTTCATATGTAGGAGTGTAGTTTGGGGGAAACACCTCTTATGGGAAAAGCTTCCAAACCCCTATTTCGGTCCCATACATGAGCTCTCCCTTCTCCTTGTTTAGCGGAGGGATACCTGCTCCAGTCTTTCAGACCCCTACTTCTATGGGGATGGCCTGAACCACTTACACTGCACCTCCCACCCAAAATTCAGTGGCCTACGGATGGAATCCGTTCCAAAGCAACCTTTCCACTTCACAACCGGTGTCAGGGGGCAACCCCACTTTTACTTATGGGCGATTGGGGGAAAGTCCCTCTAATCCCCAAGCTAGCAAACCCGCTAGGCCTAAACTTCCATTTCTGGAAACTTTGAACTTGCTAGACTTATCCAAATTGATGAATGACCCGGTGAGGCATGACCCCTCGTGGCCACTTGTTCCCACCAAATTGCCTTCGGATATCCCTAAGTTCGAAGGTAAAGCTGGTGAAGATCTTGGGGCACATGCCACCACCTTCCACTTATGGTGTTCTTCCAATTCATTGAATGAATCTTGATGGCCACCGCGGAAAAATGGTACATTGAGTTGCCTTCTGCTACTTTTAGTAGTTTTTGGGACTTGTCTAGTGCTTTCCTTAGCCACTTCCAGCTTCTAGTCCGATACGACTTCGAAACAAACTTGTTGTCCACCTTTAGGCAAAACAAGGCAACCCGCATCTCGGATCATATCCAAGAGTGGAGGAGGCGAAAGAGCCTTATCAAAGCCACCATTCCTTCTGAGTTTCTATTAGAATGTTTCCTTAAATCATTATTTCCCTATATATCTAAAGATGTTTCCACATCAGGAGTGACTAGTGAGGAAGAAGCCATACTCAGGGCCCAGTAGTTGGACTTGATTTATTCACAGTCTGGGATCTTGTATGAGATCATCCCTGAGGCACCTAGGCCTTCTCATGAGGCTGAGAAACCCAAGCCAGGACCCCATGCCGATGGTGTGGTTGGGTCCATTGATTCTCCCACTGTAGAGTCTTTGACAAAACAACTTCACCAATTGTCTATCAAACAGTCTACGGCGGAGGCAGCAAAGGCCTCCCCCTCTCCCCAAAATGCAAATGCTTTTGCTCAAACTTCTCAAAAGGGCAATCAACAGTCCAGCGGGAAGAAGAAGAAGGGTAAAAAAGGAGAGGGAAACCAAAACCAAAACAAGCCTAAGCCAGCAAACAATGCTGATGGGGGCAAAAAAGATTAGAAGAATGTCAAGTTCCCTTGTAAGTTGTGCCGAGGGGACCACTTGACCCACCTTTGTCCCCTCATGGAACAAGCTCAGAAGCTGTTAAAAACTCAACCAACGGCTGTCCTGAAGGATCCATTTCCCCAAGGGAAGAACTCTGCGTCAACTTCTACCATAGCAGGGGGCATTCAAACTGCTCCTGACCCCAATTATATCAACATGGTCAGATCCTCAACTTTGTTGCAAACCAGGAACAAGAACTATGAGAAAGAGACTCCCGAGACGGGTAAAGTTGTAGGTGAACCTTCCAACCCACTCACTATAGAGAAACCTGCAGAAATAATGCCAAAGTTACCCAAGTGTATCTTTAAGAAGACTTTGCATAACTCCAATAGGGCTACTTCCAACTAATCAGTGGTTGAAGACCTAGCTCAAACCCCATGTGCAATGTTAGCTTTGGAGGTGCTACAGAGTTGCACCGCTCAGCGGGATGCCCTCTTGGCAGCTTTAGGTAGCATGGACTCTTCCAGTCTCACGGCGAAGTTTCATTTGTCAGATGTCAAAATTCACCTCCCTTACCATGTAGCCCTATCAATCGATGTTGTCCATGGTGGTAAGACCATTGGACAAGTTGTTGTTGATGAGGGAGCCTCTACATGTGTTATGTCCCTGGCCTGCTAGAAAGCTCTTGGATCCCCAGAGATGGTCCCATCAACCACTTTACTTACTACTTTTGATGGAAGGTCTTTCCATCCACATGGTATCTTGCCAGCTTTCGAGATTAAGTTGGCAGGCAAAGCAGTGTCTGTTGAAGTTGAAGTGATTGTTGCCCCCTTGGACTATAATTTGCTTCTGGGTAGAAATTGGACTTATACAATGACCACTATTGCATCGGTTGTTCTTCGTGTCGTGGTATTTCCACATGAGGGAAAGTTGGTTACTGTTGACCAACTTGATTTTACTCGAAAGGGCCATTTAGAGTCTAAGGATTCTAATGTACCATTGGTTGATCGAGCCAAGCCTGCTCAGAGCTTGGGGGTTGGAATGTACACATCTTTGATGGGCACATTCGATATTCCAGCCCCTATTAACTATATCGGTTCCACTAGTGTGGGGAAGTCCATCGCTTCGGTGGTGGATAGGACTGATCCTTGGGTTCTCCCAACCCCCCAAGAACCGGAAGTGCCCTTATCAGCAGTGGAAGTGGCATATCAAGCTATTACCCAAGCCATTGTTGATCCCATTCCAGATCCTCTTACTATCTTAGATGATCTGGAAGAAGTCTATTTGCCTGCATGGGCAGAAAACTCTTTACATTCCATACATTGCTTAGATACTGTTTTACTTTTCGATGAAGCCATTCTAGAAGCTATGTGTGCACGTGAGAAGATATGTGAGGATCTTCATCACCGGTCTTATTTCCTTCCAGAGCTAAGCAAGATAGAAAACCAAGAGTTTCATGTGAGACTGCCTGGAGATGTTGATATACCTATTAACCCTTTGCCTAGGGAAGGAGTGTTTGCCGAGGGGAATATGGAAAACATTTCCGCCACTATACCTATCAATATCTTCGTTAAACCAGATGTCATGGAAAACATCTATATAGGTGCAAACTGCTCTCCGGAGGAGATTGCTATCTACACTGCCCTTTTCAAAGAATTCCGCGATATCTTTTCCTGGTCATATGAGGAGATGCCAGGCATAGATCCATCTATTGTCCAACATGAAATCCATACCTACCCTGATGCCAAACCAGTTCGACAGAAATTATGCCCCGTGAACCCGCGTAAAGAGGCAGCTGTGAAGGCAGAGGTTGAAAAGTTGTTGAAAGCAGGTTTCATATATCCCATTGCTTTGACTGAGTGGGTGTCCAACCCAGTTCCTGTTGATAAAAAGTAGGGGACTATTCGCATTTGTACTGACTTTCGAGATCTTAACAAAGCTTTTCCCAAGGACAACTACCCACACCATTTATTGATCAGACCATAGATGCTTGTGTGGGGAGTGAGGTTTTTTCGTTTATGGATGGTTTCTCCGGCTACAATCAAATCCAAATCAAACCAGAAGACCAGCATAAAACTGCTTTCATTTTCCCTTGGGGTACATTCGCTTATAGGAAAATGCCCTTTGGATTGAAAAATGCAGGGGAAACCTTTCAACGAGCCATGAACTTTGCTTTTAACGATATAAAAGCCATTGTCGAGCCATACCTTGATGATCTGCCCGCACATTCTCGCAAGAGGATCCAACATCCAGATCATTTATGGTTGATTTTTGAGAGATGCAGATACTATAAAATTTTCTTGAATCCCCACAAGTGTGTGTTCTGCGTCGAGTCAGGGAGACTACTAGGATTCATTGTTTCCAGTAGAGGCATCCAGGTGGATCCACTAAAAGTTGAGGCCATTGTAAATCTGCCTCCTCCTCGTTCTCTTAGGCAACTTCAGACTCTACAAGGAAAGTATAACTTCCTTTGACGTTTTATCGTTAATTATGCCAAGAACACAAAAGGTTTCATACGCCTGCTTAAGCAGGACACTCCATTTGTATGGGATGAAACTGCACAACTTGCCTTCGAGGCATTGAAAAAAGCCTTGTTGTCGGCTCCCTTATTGCGCCCACCAGATTATTCTAGGGATTTTATATTGTATCTAGCCGCGTCGGAGTCGACCATTGGGGTGGTACTCGTTCAGGAGGACGATAAGCTCATTGAGCATGTCATTTATTATCTTAGCCTTGCTTTGGTTGGGCCTGAGCTCAAGTACTCCCACGTCGAGAAGTTAGCCTTAGCAGCTGTTTATGCTGTACAGAGGTTACAGAACTACATCTTACTAAGGACCACTACTGTAGTGGCGGATGTAAACCCTTTCTAATATGTTTTATCCCGACGTATTGTTGGGGGAAAATTCAACAAGTGGATAGTCATTCTCTAGGAGTTTGACTTGGTCTTCCAATCCGCTAAATCAAAGAAGTCCTTAGTGTTTGCTGAGCTTATAGCAGAGTTTCCTACGGAAGAAGATGTAGTGATTGTGGATGACTCATTCCCAAATGAGCACATCTTCCTTATAGCCACCTCTGATCCTTGGTACGGAGATATTCTTATATATCTCTGGACTTTGAAGTATCCTGCCGCTTACTCTAGGGAAGACAAACGTAAGTTATGACTTCATGCTAAAAACTACCTCATAATAGGTGATACCTTATATAGAAGAGGGGTAGATTCCATCTTGCATCGCTGCCTTACCCATGAGGAAGCGTAAATTGTCCTAAATGATTCTCACAGTGGAGCATGTGGGGGTCATTTATCTGGGTTAGCAACGGCCCAGAAAATCTTGCGTGCCGGTTATTTCTGGGCCACGATCTTCAAAGATTGTGTGGAAGCAGTGAAGCGCTGTCATCCGTGTCAGCTTTATACCAGAAAAATGCGGTCACACCCCGCTCCCTTGTTTCCCGTTGTCTCAGTAGGCCCCTTCATGAAATGGGGGATTGATTATATGACATGCAACCCATCCTCGGCTGGGGGGCACAAATACATCATTGTCATTGTAGACTATTTTACAAAGTGGGCAGAGGCAATGCCTACTTTTAAAGCTGACAGGGAAACAGCAGCTTTCTTCGTTTTCAATCAGATTATTGCAAGGTTCGGTATTCCCAAGGTGATTGTCACTGACCATGGCAGTCATTTCCAAAATAACATGATGACTGAACTGACCGCTATGCTTGGATTCCAACAAGAACATTCTTCTCCATACTATCCGCAAGCAAATGGTCAGGTCGAGGATGTAAACAAGACTTTAAAAACTATTCTTAAACGTACTATTGATGCAACCCGCTCTAATTGGCACATCATGTTATACCCTTCTCTTTGGGCTTATCGAACCAATGTTAAAACCGCTATGGGTTTTTCCCCCTTCCAACTCATTCATGGGGTGGAAGCTATTACACCGATTGAATGCGAAATCCCATCCTTGCAGATAGCTATTCATGTGTTACCTGACACGACTGAGCTTGAAGAATGCTTGGTACACTTAGAGCACCTTGATGAACAGCGTAGAGATGTGCTGACTATGAACCAAGCTCACAAAAATAGGGTTAAAGATCAATATGATAAATCGGTCAAACCTAAGATTTTCTTTGAAGGGGAACTTGTCTTGCTCTGGGACCAAGATAAAGAACCTCTAGGGGTAGGAAAATTCAAGGCCATGTGGTTAGGACCCTATGTTGTGTCTAAAGTATTGAGTAAAGGTGCATATGAATTAGTGGATTATGATGGGAACAAGCTGCCCGAGCCTAGAAATGGGCTCTACTTGAAGAAGTACTACGCCTAGGCCTAGCACTTTTTCTTGTATATTAGTGTATGTATTTTTATGTACATTAGGTTGTTAGTTTTGTTTTTTATATTATCTGCTGGTTGTTGCAGATGTCTTCCGAAATGTATGTAGGTTTTGCTGATGGCGCCAGCCGTCACACTTGTAACCTGGCTTCGACAGCATGGGTTATCTATTCTCCCACAGGACAGCTTGTTGCCACGGGAGGCGCTTGCCTAGGTCCTGCTTCTAATAATGTTGCTGAATATAGGGTGGTTATTGAGCTCTTATGGGATGCGTTGTCATGTGGTATTACCCAGCTTGAGGTCCGTTTGGATTCCCAGTTGGTAGTTTCCCAGCTCAATCGAGCTTACCAGGTGCGTAATCCTACATTGTTATGTCATTTCATGCGAATCCGTTTTTTGGAAATACATTTTGAAGTTATTACTTTTAACCATATTCCAAGAAACCAAAATTCATTATCTGATGCATATGCTAATTATATTTTGGACTGGCATCTCACACACATTTAATAAAATTATACAGCAAACATATAAAAACATTTGTAAATATACTGACAACCAAACACACATATATATATATATGTAAATATCTGTTCATACATAGGATAGGTCGAGTCTGATCCGTAGATCCCAAAATATACAAAATATACAAAAATGTGGATCATCATCCATCAAAATGTCCCAAGACTAAGCCTTCCCGCCATGGCCACTAGGACCTCCTTGGTCCCCGTGATCTCTATTCCCCATGGCTTCCTCAGCCTCCTCAGTTGCGGCAGCCTCCGCCGCATCTCGGTATACAAGTACTGCCCTAGCTACTCGTCTGAAAAGACGTAGCCAGGCCGGTGGAACCCCAACTACGAACTCCTACATAGCTGTAGGGAGATGCTCTATCCGTATAGTAGGTACTAGCTCGGTCAGCTTGCCTAGCTTTGTCTCGAGTACCCTGATCAATCCGAGGTCTCCCCCTGCAATAGGATGTACGAAGGTACGTGGGTGCCCTGCAGAGTGGACTGGTCCAATATCTGCATTTTGCCACATGAGTAGGGTTAGACTTGTGCATATGTATATATCCTATCATTAGAAAATTCATAAAAATTTGATAATGACAAAAAATTTAAAAATTACTTACCCATCTCTCCCCATGCTCCTCCTGGAGGGAGGACTAGGTCGGGGTCACCTCGGAAATCCATCCCAGCGTATGGAAACTGCTCCAACGTCGGCACCTGCCGTTCCCACCATGTATAAAAATCATCATCATACATGCTATGTACGACGTCTCCTCCTCCTTGATGGAGGAAGATATCTCCCCACCTGCTCAGCCTCGGCTGACGTGGATGTGTGACCTATAATGGTACAGCAGGGCTCATAGCTGGCACTCTCTCAAAGAAGAACGCTACCAATATACTCGCATAACCGAATTTCTTGCGTCTTCCCCTCCTACAGTCGGATAATTGCCTCTTCATAATGGGGGCAATTCCCGAGCACCAGTCATAAAGAGCGCCTCTGAAGAAATCAACCGCCACTCTCATCTAAGTCATGGTGGCCATATGCAACCCTGCTGACCCTGAAAGTCTGACAATAGTACTGGCTAATACTTGCAGTGTAAAATCCTGAATATCTGCAATGAGAACGCTACTGCCTTTCTTTTGAGTACCCGGCCTGCAGAATACATCGACATAGTTCTGGACACTCAAGAGGTCACCACCCCTGCCAGTGCCCTCCAGGTTCATCGGTGCTCCCCGATGTGACAACCCGGTTATGAAATAGATGTCCTCTACAGTAAGCTCCAAAGTCTCACCTTCGATATTGAACATCCCTAGGTCATGGTCCCAGTAGTTGACCAAGAACTCTAATATGTGGACATTGGCCCGCATAGGCGATGTGCAAAATAACTTGAGCAGCCCACTATTCCGCAATGCTTGGATGGTAGGCGGGTTTTGGAGAGCCGCTTGGTCCATCATCTCATGTTCCCTCTCCCTCCACTCCAGCACCATGTTTTCCTTGACAAATAAACATAGTTTGATTCAGTATTCCATCATAAAAATTTAAAAATTTTGACCAATTTTAAAGCTTTTACCTATCACACAGCATTCGCGACTGTCCATTGGGGCAAGTTGCGAGCCATTCACGACTCTCCTGTTGGACAAGCCACGAATGAAACGCGTATTCCCAGCTTTCGCACTTAGCAACCCACGAATACATTTTTCCATATTTTAAGATGATGAAATATACTGAATTACCCTTAATTTTAAAATTTGTTTGGATGAAAATGAAGAGCTCAGGGTGTAGAGTTACTTGAAGCTGACGGATCTGAATTCCGACGGTCCAATTTTCCACGGCAAGCGATCAAAGATAGAGGGTAAACTTTCCTTTTTGGATCAAAAAGTGCGAATGGTGAGAAATGTTTTGATTTTCAAACTATTTATAGAAATAATATTTCATAAAGTGGGTCTTTTTCTATAGTTTGAAATGTCACTTGACTAATATCACCCCTTTTGTGCCTTGGAACAGGTTTACCTACTTTTACAAAGTGTTGATGTTTCTATAGGGTGGTTTTTTCTCTTTCCAACACATGTTGGCATCTTCTCACTCCACATTAACCTTAGTATGCAACATTTTGCCACGGACTATGGTATTTTTAGCCATTAGTCCCTTGGCTCTACCATTGTTCTTCCGTGGCTAGGGTTCCTTTTTCATGAGTATCATTCTTATATGCCATTGCCATCCTTTGGTACTCATTCCATCACTGTTTCAGGCCCAGGGGTTTCCTCATAGCTATTTTTCACGCCAAATAGAGCTTCTTATGAATCTCTCTTTACAAGCTATCCCTTTATAGGACTCCCCGACCTTATGGAGTTTCTTTAGGCCCAAGTCTGACTCCTTCAAAACAGACTTGACTGCCGAGTTATCTCGTCCGTTCAAGCTTGTTAAGAATATGTGAACGGGCATCCGCATTGGTGGTAGGTTATCTCTTTCTCGGACCATGCGGAATAATACGAGAAAGGATCACTCTCTTTTCTTTGGAATTGAGAAGAGTATTCTCAAGTATAGGTTTATCACTTTTCCGGACCTGAGGGACTAAATTTACGGAAAAGAAACGCCCGGTTTGAGCTTAGTTTTCTCTTTTTCGTGCTCTGGACCCAAACATGAAAAATATTCCGAGTGTACTTTGTGTCTTTGTCATGCTCGTTAAACACTCAAGAACAAAGCAACGAGTTTATTGTTGTAAGCCCCATTTCTCGTAACCAAATGGATCTTTCCGAGTAATCCTGCTTTCCTTCACACTCTTAAAACTCAAGCTATTTTATGCTGTTATGGAAGGAGCGTTGGGTAGGTGGTAATTTAACCTTTTTCAGACCTTCCCGACTAAGTACGAGAAAGGTTCACATTTTCTTCTTTGGAAGTTAAGAGAGTTCTTTTGTGGTTTGTTTTATACTTTTTCGGCCTCAAGAGACTAAATTGGACAAAAAAGGACCCCCCTGGAGTCTTCTTTGGAGTTTTCAGACTCTCTAAATGTGAAAACACTGAGTGAGCATGTACTAGTTCAGGCTCATTAAATCCACGAATCAGTGACACTATCAAGCATTATTTTCCCATCTCTTCAAGCTTGTTAAAAAATGAAGAGGGAACCGAGTTGACTTTCCTGGACTCATTAAAACTTAACAGGGAAGGAAAGGAAGACGTTTTCTCTTGTTTTCAGTAATGGCAGCATGTCATCCTTGAACATAGCACTCTTTGCCTTCCGATATCCATGTTTCAGTGTACATCTGTGTTCAGCTATCACTTCTAGTTTTTGTTCCTCCTCTTGTCCTTTATACCTGGGGAATCTGATCATGTCTCCTACAAGACAGATAAGTCTAGTTGTCCCATCTATCTGTTATACGCTGCCTTGGGTCATCTCTGTGTCTTGCTCACTGTTCAAGGATCCTTCCCAAAGTCTGATCTATAGCCTGATTTCATCATTGTTATATCTATTATCCATTTACTTGTGTCTATCTTCTTTTGCCTAGTTCCTAGTCACTCTTGTGATCCGTTGGAGGATCTATTGCCTTCCCTATCACAGTATGGTTCCATTTCAGCACTTCCTGATGACGAAGACCTAGATTTTTTACAATGGTACCTCTGGATTCGCTTTCATCATTGGTGAACTCCTTTGCTTCAGTTGTCAATTATCATCTATTCGTTGATAAACTGTTGAATCCTTTCCATGTTCGACTTCAGCTTACCCTTATTCACATGGCTTGGATTGTACTGGTTCTTTGGGATCCTTTATGAAGACCTTAGTTCCTAACTCATGAACTAAGTTGCGCAAGACTATGTTCCATTTTTATATCCAGCTTCCAAATCTTTGAAGACTCATCATTATTGTATTGTGGCTTCGATCCACTTTTGTAAATACGTGGTTTTTACCCGTATCATATGATGTACTCAACTATTGTAAAGGAGCTAGTGTTCCAGTAAATTGAACATAGCATCCTCAGCTGTAACTTTGTATATGACATTACTATGTATTTGTTTTAGGTACTCCTTCTGCTCCACTGGATTTCTGAGTTTCTCCAGAGTCAAAGTTTATAATGTATTTTGGCCATCATTTCCCTCTGACCTCACACATTAGGGGGCATTTGTTATACACCTGAATGGCACCTCTCCGTCCGAGTGCTGACATCCCTCAGGTTGGCACACAAAAGGACACTTATGGATTGAGGTTTGCCTATATTCATTATACCTTGGCTTATGATGAAGTACATTACATATATACCTAGCTGATTACTTTTCCATTTTGCCATTTTGAGTTGTATTCGCGACTATCTTTATTGAAAACTCGCGCATCATTCACGAGTCTCCTTTATAGCAAGTCGCAAATCTTTGTATTCATGGGTTGCGCTTATATAGAGTCATGAATTATTCGTGGGTTTCTCTACTACAGACCCGCAAATGGTTTCCTCAAAATTAAAATATAAAACCTTGAGTTAATGGGAGATTAGTTTCAGTCATTTAACTTAATCCCATTAACTGCTATAACCTCCCTAACCTTCGAGAACTGCCTCATTTCATCCATATAAATACAGGCCTTGGGGAGGGTGTTTGGTAGTAATACTTGGAGAGCAAAGTTATGCTGGTGGATTGTCTATAGAAATATTTGGAGCAGAGAAACTCAGAGTCCTTTGGTGACAGAGGAGTCCTTGTCTTAGACATTGGGTTGTAACCTAAACTCTTTCCATTATTGTTAATAAAGAGATTACTTCTTCCATATGTGTTTCATATCTTGTAGATTGGTAAATGTTTACATTTCAATATGATATATGATTTGCCTAACCTGCATCTATATATATGAATCATCTTGTATCTGGAAGAGTGTTTATTAACAGGTGAAGGAGGAACTATCCTGGAGACTTTGGAAGTGGATCAGAAAGGAAGAAGATAGCAAGGATCAGCCTTTGTTTAATACAAGTAAGTCCTTCTACTTTCCTATTTCCTATTCTATGATTTTAAAGTCAAATTGTCTGCAAGTAATGAGTAGGTTGGTAACCCCCCAGACCTAGGTTATTAGGTGAATTATCCTGTACAACAAAGAGGACAAATCTATGATCAACTGTCATGAATCGAGTGAGTCTATTTCTATCCTCTTGTTTCCTTTCTGTACTCTAAAGTTGATTGCCTGCAAGTTTTATGAGTATGTTGGAAACCAAAGACCTTTGGTTATAAGGTGTTTATTCCTGTACAACAAAACTGGCGAATCTGTTGGGGAGCCCAGACTGCTGTAGGTTATTTCTTTCACCCTTAACCAGTCTTTGCTTTGAAGTTTGTGTGTGGTGTCTTATCTTGGCTCATGCTTACCATAGTGTTTGAAAGCCTTGTGGATATTTATTTTTTTGAGAAAAAATTTGTACCTGTACGTGGGTTGCTCTCATACAAAGTCGCATATAGAGGCTTGCATATGCAGGTTGCTCTCTTGGACAATCACGTGTAGTACGCGAGTTGCCCTTATACACAGTCGCGTACAAGCCTAGAAATAGGGATTTTTGGGCTAGGGTTTGCTTGTCCTTGTTCTTTTGTGATTCTTGTTTGTTAGTTTCCTTTCTTTATAAATACTGTGCAATCAATCTGAAGACCTTGGTGACCACACTTTGTGCTTTCTTGTAAATCCCTTGAGTTTCTTTTTTTTGGATTGTCTTCTGTTTGCATTTTGAAGTAGGTTGGCTTGTGTGGGTTATAGGTTGAAGTGTCTCTGTCTGAATCAGTGATCAGGATTTTGGGCATTATTGTTCTAGTCTATCTTTTGATGGTGGTTGGTTTGTCACTTACCTTTGTGAGTTTGTAGTGATTCCTTGTCATTGTACACACCCAAGCTAGGCTTCCCGGTCATCCCTTGTTGGTTGATTCTTGGTTTTATTGACCTGTTTACTTCAGTTTGCTTATTTTATACAGTTGATTTGATCCAAGTATACTCAAGTTTAGTGCATTTTAGGTGCATAGTAGAGTTTGAGCATTTTAAAAAGTGAAAAGAAAAACATTTTCAAGCTTTTGCATTTGCTTTTGCATAAGTAGTTTTCATTTCAATTTTTAAATATAATCTCAAAAACTACAAAAACATAGTCTTAGTTTCTCTTTATTGTTTGCATTTGTTCATCAATCTATATTTACAAAAAGAAAAAGAAGTTTTCTTTAATAGTGGCAATTTGCCTTGAAAAAAAATACACCTTTACTTTTTTTATTTCTTATCGAGTCAAAAACACCATAGTTCATCACTCCATTTCCTTCAGAATAAGAAAAAGCCCTTTAAAATGAACGTAATAATTAAAATTTACTAGTAATTTTTATTTTTAGGGGCCTTTCACCTACTAGATTAGGCTAGACTTGTGGGATAGGAAGTGTAAACTTCCCATAAGTTTTAAAATTCAAACGTAGTGGACCATTCTTTAAGTAAATCCTTATCTTTATCAATTGTATATGGGAAGATCCTCTCAAAAGGGAGACAAGCATGAGGCCGCATGGAGTCATTGGACTGAGGAGATAACCCTTCGATTCCTTGTCAAAACGTAAATCAGGACTTTTACGCATCTGGGGATTCTATCCTAGAAAGATTTTCGGGCTCAGCTACCCTGCCCATGCATATGAGTCAGGCTTGTGACTATCCCCCCAGATTGTTGGTATAGCTAAGGTAGCCTTTAGTCTCTTGAAATTTAGGGTTCATACCTAGGTAAACCGGAAGGCTATTTCTGGTTCACCTTGGACAATCTTGGAAGGTAACCCTTGTTGTAATTGTGGGAGGGCGGTGGGTGATTCCTCCACTTGTGCCTAAGAACCACTTCAAGGACACCAAGTAATCGTTCTTTAGCTTTCTTCGGGAAAACATCTCTTTCACCCTTGATTGATTGTTTTAGGATTTAGGATTTTTTATAGTGTGTGCTTTGTGGTTTTTCATGTGTTTAGTTGGCCTTAGGGTTTGATTTGTTAAATTTTCAATCATGGAGGACCAACCTATAAGAAGGTCAAGAAGGTTGCAAAACCTTCCTCCTCTTGTCACTTTGGAACCTCCACCTCCACCCCAAAGGCGGAGATTGGACACGGATGGTTCATTTGAACCGGTAGGATTAAGTGAAGTTCCAGGTGAACCATCACTTATAGATAACCATCTTAATTCTGATACAATTGAGATAGAAGACTTGCAGATTGACGAGTTTGCAAGGAATTTTAACACACCCTTGATTGATTTAAATGATCCTGTGATCGTTCAAGTTAGACCTTTTGATTCACCTGTTTTAGGTGTCCCTATGGGTAGGATTATGTCTTCTGTGGGAAAAAGTTCTTTTGTATTCACCTCAGTCGTTCCAGTTGAAGGGGTACTACCTCCCCTTGTAAGTGCCCCTATATCTAGTATACCTTCTACACCTTTGACTCCAGCGAGCCGAGTAGTCCAACCACCGGTTCACTCAAACCTAGCAGGTGCTTCTGGTGATATGGTTACTAGGATTCCTAGTATACCTACTGTTCCTTCTTCCTTCCCATACACTACCCAGAGTGGTCCGATAGGATCCTCGGCTTTTGTCCAAGGATTTCCTTGGAATGGGGGGAACATTCCCCCATCCACTCAGTATGTAGGCCCATCACCTTCTTATGTAGGAATGCAGTTTGGAAACAATACCTCTTATGGGAAAAGTTTTCAAACTCCGATTTCGGCCCCGTTTACGAGCTCTCCCTTTTCGTTGTTTAGTGGAGGGATACTGGCTCCTGTCTTTTAGACCCTAATTTCGATTGGGATGGCCTGAACTTCTTATACTACACCTCCCATTCACAACCCTGTGGCTTATGGATGGAATCCATTTCAGAGTAATCTACCCACTTCACAACTGGTGGCAAGGGGCAACCCCACCTTTACCTATGGGCATTCAGGGGTAGGTCCCTCTAATCCCCAGGCTGGCACATTTAGTGCCCCAGTTCGACCCAAGCTTCCATTCCTAGCAACATTAAACTTGCCAGATTTGTCAAAGTTGATGAATGACCCGGTGAGGAATGACCCCTCGTGGCCACCTGTTCCCACCAAATTGCCATCGGACATCCCTAAATTCAAGGGAAAAGTTGGTGAAGATCCTGGGGCTCATTCTACCACATTTCATTTATGGTGTTCTTTGAATTCACTAAATGAAGATTTAGTTAGGTTGAGGCTATTCCAGAGATCCTTAACAAATACTGTGGAAAAATGGTATATTGAATTGCCTTCTGCTGCTTTCAGTAGTTTCTAGGACTTGGCTAGTGCATTCCTTAGCCTTTTTCAGCTTCCGGTCTGATATGATTTTGGAATGGACTTGTTATCTACCTTTAGGTAGAACAAGGCCACCCACATCTCGAATCACATCCAAGAGTGGAGGAGGCGAAAGAGCCTTATAAAATCCACCATCCCTCCTAAGTTCCTACTAGAGTGGTTCCTTAAATCCCTATTTCCCTACATATCTAAGGATGTATCGACCTCAAGAGTGATGAATGAAGAAGAAGCCATTCTCAAGGCCCAGCAATTGGATTTGATTTATTCACAATCTGGGATCTTGTATGAGATTATCCTTGAGGCACCGTGGCCTACTCACGATACGGAGAAGCCTAATCCTGGACCCCATGCCGATGGTGTGGTTGGGTCCGTCAACTCTCCCACTGTAGATTCTTTGGCTAAGCAACTTCATTAGTTTTTCGTCAAGCAGTCTACGGTGGAGGCAGCAAAGGCTTCCCCCTCCCCCCAAAGTGAAAATGTTTTTGCACAAACCTCTCAGAAGGGAAATCAACAGCCTGGTGGGAAGAAAAAGAGAGGAAAGAAAGGAGAGGGAAACCAAAACAAGCAGAAACCCGTAAACAATGCTGATGGGGGCAAGAAATAAAAGAAGAAGGTTAATTTCCTGTGTAAGTTGTGCCACAAGAACCACCTTACTCACCTTTGTCCCCTTATGGAACAAGCCCAGAAGCTGCTTAAAGCTCAACAATCAACTGTCCTAAAGGATCCTTTTCCCCAAGGGTAGAACTCTACTTCAACTTTTAATGTAGCAAGGGGCATGCAAACTACCCCTGACCCAAACTATATCAACATGGTTCGCTCTTCGACTTTGTTACAGATGAGGAATAAAAATTATGAGAAAGAGACTTCTGAGAAGGGTAAAGCTGTAGGTGAAACTTCTAACCCTCTCACAATAGAGAAGCCTACTGAAACTATGCCAAAGATACCGAAACGTGTCTTCAAGAAGACCTTGCATAACCCTAATGCTAGAGCTACTTCAAACTACTCCATGGTTGAATATCTAGCCCAAACCCCATGTGCAATGTCGACTTTAGAAGTGTTACAGGGTTGTCCCACCCAGCGGGATGCCCTTTTAGTAGCTTTAGGTAGCATGGACTCATCGAGTCTCATGGTGAAATTTCATTTGTCTGATGTTAAAATTCGCCTACCTTACCATGTAGCCTTATCAATAGATTTCATCCATGGTGGAAAGACCATTGGAAGGGTAGTTGTTAATGAGGGTGCTTCTACATGCGTTATGTCCTTGACCTATTGGAAAGCTCTCGGATCCCTAGAGCTGGTCCCGTCAAACACTCTACTTACTTCTTTCGATGGAAGGTATTTTCTTCTGCATGGTATCCTGCCGGCTTTTGAAATTAAGCTGGTAGGGAAAGCAGTGTCTGTTGAAGTGGAAGGAATTGATGCACCCTTGGACTATAATCTACTTCTGGGAAAAAACTGGACTTATACGATGTCTGCTATTGTGTCGGACGTCTTCGTGTAGTGGTTTTTCCACATGAGGTCAAGTTGGTTACTATTGACCAACTTGATTTTACTCTAAAAGGCCGTTTAGAGTCTAATGAGTCTGCTATGCCATTGGTTGATCAGGTCAAACCTGCTGCACAGAGCTTGGGGGTTATGGTTCTACTAGTGTGGGGAGGTCCATAGCCACGGTTTTTGATAGGACTGATCCTTGGGTTCTCCCTTCCCCCCATGAACCAGGGGTGCCCTTATCGGCAATGGAAGTAGCTTACCAAGCTATCACTCAAACCACTGTTGATCCCATTCCAGATCCTCTCACAGTCTCAGAGGATCTAGAAGAAGTCTATTTGCACACATGGGCAAAAAACTCTTTGCACTCTATAGATTGTTTAGACATGGTTTTACCTTCTGATGAAGCCATCTTGGAAGCCATGAGTGGACGTGGTAGGATTTGTGAGGATATTCACCATCGATCCTATTTTCTTCTAGAACTAAGCAGAATAGAAAATCAAGAGTTTTGTTTGAGACTATCAGAAGATGTTGATACACCCATCAATCCCTTACCCAAGGAAGGAATGTTTGCCGAGGGGAATATGGGAAATATTTCTGCCACTATACCTATTAACATCTCTGTAAACCCTGATGTCATGGAAAACATATATATAGGTGCAAACTGCTCTCCTAAAGAGATTGCTATCTATACTGCCTTGTTTAAGGAATTCTGTGATGTCTTTTCCTGGTCATATGAGGAGATTCCAGGCATAGATCCATCGATTGTTGAACACAAAATCTGAACATATCCTGATGCCAAACTGGTTCGATAAAAGTTAAGACCTGTTAACCTGCGCAAAGCGGCGGCTGTGAAGGCTGAAGTTGAAAAGCTATTGAAGGATGGTTTTATCTCTCCCATAGCTTTAACGAAATGGGTATCCAATCCTGTTCCTGTTGATAAGAAGCAAGGAACTATCCGTGTTTGTACTGAATTTAGAGATCTAAATAAATCTTGTCCTAAGGACAACTATCCCACGCCCTTTATAGACCATATTATAGATGCTTGTGCGGGAAGTGAGGTGTTCTCGTTTATGGATGGTTTCTCCAAATACAATCAAATTCAAATAAAACTTGAAGACCAACATAAAACTGCTTTCATTTGTCCTTGGGGTACCTTCGCGCACAAGAAAATGCCCTTTGTATTGAAAAATGCTGGGGAAACCTTTCAATGGGATATGAACATTGCCTTCCATGATATTAAATCCATTGTCTAACCTTACCTTGATGATCTGCCTACACATTCTCGTAAGAGGATTCAACATCCATATCACTTACAGTTGATATTTGAGAGATGCAGACATTATAAAATCTGCTTGAATCCCCACAAGTGTGTATTCTGCGTCGAGTCAGGAAGATTGCTCGGGTTCATTGTCTCTAATAGAGGCATCCAGGTGGATCCATTAAAAGTTGAGGCCATTATAAATCTGCCTCCTCCTCATTCTATCAGGCAACTTCAAAGCCTACAAGGGAAGTCTAATTTTCTTCGACATTTTATTGTTAACTATGCCAAGATTACTAAGGGTTTCATGTGCCTGCTCAAACAGGACACCCCATTTGTATGGGATGAAACTCCACAACTTGCTTTCGAGGCATTGAAAAGAGCTTTGTTGTCGGCACCCTTACTGCGTCCGCCAGATTATTCTAGGGATTTTATATTGTATCTGGCCGCATCCAAGTCGACCATTAGGGTAGTGCTAGTCTAGGAGGATGATAAGCTCGTAGAGCATGTCGTTTATTATCTTAGTTGTGCTTTGGCCGGACCTAAACTTAGGTACTCCCACGTTGAGAAATTAGCCTTAGAAGCAATTTATGCTGTTAAAAGGTTACGTCACTACATTTTACTGAGGACCACAACACTAGTGACGGATGTGAATCCGTTTCAATATGTTTTGTCCTGACGAATTGTTGGGGAAAAATTTAACAAATGGATAGTCATTCTCCAAGAGTTTGACTTGGATTTTCAGTCCGCTAAGTCTAAGAAGTCCTTAGCTTTTGTTGAGCTTATAGCAGAATTTCCTACTGAAGAAGATGTAGTTGTTGAAGATGACTCATTCCCAGATGAGCACATCTTCTTGATATCCACCTCTGATCCTTGGTATGGGGATATTCTTATATATCCCCAGACTTTGAAGTATCCTACAACTTCCTCACGGGAGGAACGACGTAAATTACGCCTTCATGCTAAGAACTACCTCATCATAGGAGATACATTATATCGAAGAGGGGTAGATTCCATTCGGCGTCGATGCCTTACCCATGAGGAAACAGAGATTGTCCTGAATGATTCCCATTGTGGAGCATGTGGGGGTCATTTATCTGGGTTAGAAATGGCCTAGAATATACTACATGCCATTTATTTTTGGCCCACAATATTCAAAGATTATGTGGAAGCAGTGAAGCGCTATCATCCTTGTCATCTTTACACCAGGAAAATACGGTCACATCCCACTCCATTATTTCCCGTTGTCTCGGTAGGCCCCTTTATGAAATGGGGGATTGATTACGTGACATGCAACCCAGCCTCAACTGGGGGGCATAAATATATCATTGTCGCTGTTGACTATTTTACAAAATGGGCAGAGGCAATGCCTACTTTTAAAGCCAATGGGGAAACAACATCTTTCTTCGTATTCAATCAGATTATAGCACGGTTTGGTATACCCAAAGTGATTTTCACTGACCATGGTAGTCATTTTCAAAATAGCATGATGATGAAACTGACCACTATGCTTGGATTCAGACAAGAACATTCATCTTCATACTATCCGCAAGCAAACAGTCAGGATGAGGCTATAAACAAAACTTTAAAGACTATCCTTAAACGAACAATTGATGCAGCCCGTTCTAACTGGCACATCATGCTATATCCTACTCTTTGGGCCTACCGAACTAACGTAAAAACTGGTATGGGTTTCTCCCCCTTCCAACTCATCCATGGAGTGGAAGCAGTTACCCCGATTGAGTGTGAAATCCTATCTCTAAAAATAGCTATTCATGTGTTACCTGATACGACAGAGCTTGAGGAAGATCTAGTACATTTAGAACACCTTGATGAACAGCGTAGAGATGTGCTAACTGCTAATCAAGATCATAAGAATAGGGTCAAAACTTAATATGATAAATCGATCAAACCTCAAGTTTTCTCTAAGGGGGAACTTGTCTTGCTTTGGGACCAAGACAAAGAACCCCTAGGGGTAGGAAAATTCAAGGCCATGTGGTTAGGACCTTATGTAATGTCAAAAGTCTTGAAGAAGGGCGCATATGAGGTAATTGATTTTGATGGGAACAAGCTGCCTGAGCCTAGAAATGGGCTCTACCTGAAGAAGTACTATGCTTAGGCTTAGCACTTTTTCTTGTATTTTTATTGTATGTATTTTTATGTACATTAAGTTGTCGGTTTTGTTTTTATACCATCTGTTGGTTGTTGCAGATGTCTTCTGAAAGGTATATAGGGTTCACCGATGGCGTCAGTCACCACGCTTGTAATCTAGCCTCAGCAACATGGGTTATTTACTCTCCCTTGGGACAACTAGTTGCCACAGGAGGCGCTTGCTTAGGTCCCGATTCTAATAATGTTGCTGAGTATAGGGCTGTAATTGAGATTCTATGGGATGCTTTGTCACGTGGTATCACCTAGCTCGAGGTCCGTCTGGACTCTCAACTAGTGGTCTCCCAGCTCAATCGAGCTTATCAGGTGCAAAATCCTATCCTATTACGTCAGTTCATGCAAAT
>LPNX010511337.1:165206-199344 GCA_001517045.1 Pseudotsuga menziesii | reverse complement strand
GGTGAGTTTTGTTTTGATTTTGAACTATTTATAGAAATTTTATTTCTCAAAGTGGGTTTTTTCCTATAGTTTGAAATCTATTCAACTAATACCATATTTTTGTTTGCCTTGAAACAAGTTTTTCATCATTATAAAGTGTTTTTTATCCCATAGGGTGGTTCTGTTATTTCCAATGCATTTTTTTCATCTATAATC
The DNA here is from genome assembly GCA_001517045.1 of Pseudotsuga menziesii. NCBI lineage: Eukaryota > Viridiplantae > Streptophyta > Pinopsida > Pinales > Pinaceae > Pseudotsuga > Pseudotsuga menziesii. Next base: position 199,149 of record LPNX010511337.1, on the reverse strand, counting down.
AATCCACATTAACCTTAGCAATCAACATTTTTCCACAGACTATGGTATTATAAACCATTAGTTCCCTGTTTTTACTATTGTTCTTCCCTAGATAGGACCCTTTTTCATGAGTATCCTCCTTTAAAACCTATGTTGTCTTTTGATACTCATGCCGTAGCTGTTTCAGGTACAGGGGTATCCTTTTAGCTATTTTTCATGCCCAATAGAGCTTCTTTTTTAACCTCTTTTTACAAGCTATCCCTTTATAGGACTCCCTGCCCTTATGGAGTTTCTTTAGGCCCAGGTCTGACTCCTTCAAAATAGACTTGACTGCTGAGTTAACTTATCTGTTCAAGCTCGTTAAGAATATGTGAATGGGCATCCACATCGGTGGTAGGTTATCTCTTTCTTAAACCATGTGGAATAATACAAGAAAGGATCCCTCTCTTTTCTATTTGAATTGAGAAGAGTATTCTCAGGCATAGGTTTATCACTTTTCCAGACTTGAGGGACTAAATTTATGGAAAAGGAATGCCCGGTATGAGCTTACTTTTCTCTTTTTCGTGCTCTGGACCAAAACATGAAAAATATTTCGAGTGTACTTTGTGTCTTTGTCATGCTCATTAAACACCTAAGAACAAAGCAACGAGTTTATTGTTGTAAGCCCCATTTCTCATAATCAAATGGATCTGTCCGAGTGATCTTGCTTTCCTTCACACTCATAAAACTCAAGCTATTCATGCTATTCTGGAAGGAGCGTTGGGTAGGTGGTAATTTAACCTTTTTCGGACCTCCCCCGAATATGTATGAAAAAGGTTCACCTTTTCTTCTACGAAAGTTAAGAGAGTTCTTTTGTGGTATGTTTTATACATTTTCGGCCTCAGGAGACTAAATTGGACGAAAAAGGACCCCCCCCTGGAGTCTTCTTTGGAGTTTTTAGACTCTCTAAATATGAAAACACCAATTAAGCATGTACTATTTTGGGCTCATTAAATCCACGAATCAATGATACTATCAAGGACTATTTTCCCGTCTCTTCAAGCTTGTTAAAAAATGAAGAGGGATCTGAGTTGACTTTCCTGGACTTGTTAAAATTTAATAGGGAAGGTAAGGAAGAATTTTTCTCTTGTTTTCAGTAGTGGCAACATGTCCTCCTTGAACATAGCACTCTCTATTTTTTCCGATACTCATGTCTCAGTGTTCACTTTTCGTTCAGCTATTACTTTGAGTTTCCTACTCCTCCTCTTGTCCATTATACCTGGGGAATCTGATCATGTATCCTACATGACATATAAGTCTAGTTGTTCTATCTATGAGTTAAAAGCTGCCTTGGGTCATCTCTGTGTCGTGCTTACTATTCAAGGACTCAACCCAATGTTTGTTCTTTTTCCTGATCCCATCATTGTTCTATCTGTTATCTATTGTGTCTCCCTTCTTTTTTCCTAGTCCCTAGTCACTCTTGTGATCTGTTGGAGGATCTATTGCCTTCCTTATCATAGCATGGTTCCATTTCAGCACCTCCTGATGATGAAGACCTAGAGTTTTGATGATCGTACCTTAGGATTCACTTTCATCATTGGTGAATTTCTTTGCTTCAACTGTCAATTATCACCTATTGATAGACAAACTGTTGAATCCTTTCCATGTTCGACTTCAACCTACATTTATTCACATGGATTGGATTGTACTGGTTCTTTGGGATTGTTTATGAAGACCTTAGTTCCTCACATATGAACTAAGTTGCGTAAGATTATGTTCCATTTATGTACACAACTTCCAGATCTTTGAAGACTCATCATTATTGTATATTGTGGCTTCGATCTACCTTTGTAATATACGTGGTTTAGTACCTGTATCATATGATGTACTCAAATATTGTAAAGGAGCTAGTGTTCCAGTATATTGAACATAGCATCCCCAGATATGACTTTGTATATGACATTATTATGTATTTGTTTTAGGTACTCCCTCTACTCCATTGGATTTCTTAGTTGTCCAAAGATAAATATTATAATGTATTTCAGCCATCATTTCTCTCTAACCTCACACATTAGGGGGCATTTGTTATCTACCCAAATGGCACTTCTCTGTCCAAGTGCCAACATTTCCCTATGTTGGCACACAAAAGGACACTTATGGAAAGAAGGTTTCCTAAAACATTATAGATGGGAATGTTATGAACTACATTCATTATCCATCCAACTTGCCATTTTTACCTTTGAATATGTAAAGTTCCATACACGCCTTTGCCTGTATGCAACCCGCGTACATACGCAACTTTTCCTACAGCATGTCGCGTAGTGTACACAAGTCTTTGTAATTGCAACCCGCATACAGATCTATACACGTGCTTCCCTTAGAGTAACTCACGTGTCATACGTGCATTTCCAGTATCAATACCGGTGTACACCTTCTTTTGACATTAAAAATAATAAATCGCGATTATTTGAGATTTGTTAAGCCCTTAACTATAACCATCTTAACTGTCTCAACCTCCTCAACCCTCGAAACTGCCTTATTTCACTAAGTATAAATAAAGGCCTTGGGGAGGGTATTAGGGAATCATACTTGGAGAGCAAATTTATGCTAGTGGTGTCTATTCAGAAGTCTTTGGAGCAGTGGAACTTAGAATCCTTTGGTTGCAGAGGAGTCCTTGTCTCAGGTGTTGGGTTGTAATCTTAACTCATTCACTATTGTTAATAAAGAGAATACTTCTTCCAAATGTGTTTTAAATGTCTTTCATGTATCATGGTTTGATGAATATTTATGATTAAGCACTCTGTATATGATTTATCTAACATGTTCTATATACATGTATAATCTTGCACTTGGAGGATTTGCTCTTTACAGGTGAAAGAGAAACATCCCTGAAGGCTTTGGAGGAGAAGCAGAGTGGAAGAGGACAAAGCTAGGATCAAACATCATGAATCGGGTGAGTCTATTTCTATCCTCTTGTTTCCTTTCTATACTCTAAAGTTGATTGCCTGCAATTTTTATGAGTATGTTGGTAACCCCATACCTTCGGTTATAAGGTGTTTATTCCTGTACAACAGTAACCCAAGACCCTCGGTTATAAGGGTGTTTATTCCTGAACAACAGAACTAGTGACTCCACTGGGGAGCCCAGACTGCTATGGGTTATTTATGTTTACTATTGCCCAGTCTTTGCCTTGAGTCTGTGTGTGGTATCTTGTCTTGGTTCATGCTTAGGATAGTGTTTGAAGGCCTTGAAAATTTTTCTTTTTATTAGAAAATTTTGTACCTGTGCGTGGGTTTCTCTTGCATACAGTCACGTATAGAGCCCTGCATATGCAAGTTGATCTCTAGGACAGTCGCGTACAGTACGCGGGTTTCCCTTATACACAGTCACAGAAAAGCCTTAGCATTGGAATTTTTGGGTTAGGGTTTTCTTATCCTTGTCCCTCTATAAGCTCTTTTTTCTGGTTGGTCTTCCTTATAAGCACTGTACTGTGAGTTTGATGACCTTCTTCGCCACACCTTATGCTTTCTTGTAAAGCCCTTAAGTTCTTTTGTTTGGATTTTCTTTCTGTTCACAACTTGAAGTGGATTTGCCTATTTGGGTTATAGGTTTAAGTGTTGTTTGTCTGAATCAGTGATCAAGGTTCCATACGCTGTTTATCCCAGTCTATTTTCACATAGTGATCGGTGTGCCACTTTCCTTTGTGTGTTTTCAGTGATTTCCTTTCATTGTATCCGCCCAAGCTAGGGTTCTGAGTCTTCCTTAGGTGGTTGATTCTTGGTATTTTTAATATGTTTGCCTCACTTTGCTTGCTTTATACAGTTTGTTTAATTCAAGGATACTCAAGTTTTTTTTTGTGCATTTAGGTGCATAGTAGTCTTTGAGCATTTTAAAAAAGTAAAAAGAAAAACATCTTAAAAGCTTTTGCATTTAATTTTGCATAGAGTACTTTTCCTTTCAATTTTTAAAATATAATCTCAAAAACTACAAAGAGATAGTCTTAGTGTTCTCTTTATCGTTGCATTTTTCATCAATTTATATTTACAAAAAGAAAAAAGAAGTTTGTTTTAGTAGTGATAATTTGCTTTGAAAACATACACCTTTGCTTTTATATTTCTTATCGAGTCAAAAAACATCATAGTCCTTCACTCCACTTCCTTTTGAGTAAGAAATAGCCCTTAAAATGAACGCAATAATTACAATTTATTAGTAATTTTTATTTTTTAGGGCCATCCACCTACTAGCTTAGGCTAGACTTGTGGGATAGGAAGTGTAAACTTCCCATAAGTTTTAAAATTCAGACATAGTGGACCATTCGATAGATAAATCCTTATCTTTATCGATAGTATCTAGGAATCTCCTCTCAAATAGGAGTCAAGCACGAGGTCACGTGGAGGCATTGGACTGAGGAGATAACCCTTCGATTCCTTGTCGAAATGTAAATCAGCACTATTACACATCTGGTGATTCTGTCCTAGACAGATTTTTTGGCTCAGCTACCCTACACATGCGTACAAGTCATGCTTGCGACTGTCCCCTCAGAATGTTGGTATAGCTAAGGTAGCCTTTAGTCTCTTGACATCTAGGGTTCATACCTAGGTAAACCAGAATGCTATTTCTAGTTCACCTTGGATGGGATTGGAAGGTGACCCTTGTTGAAAGTGTAGGAGGGCAGTGGGTGATTCCTCCGCTTGTGCCTAAGAACCTCTTCAAGGATGCCAAGTAACTGTTCTTTAGCATTCTTTGGGAAAGCATATCTTTTACTCTTGCTGACTATTGAGACTTTAGAAATTTTTGTAATGATTTCTCTGTGGTTTGTCTATGTTTATCTGACCTTAGGGTTTGAATTGTCAATTTTACAATCATGGAGGGCCAACCTATTAGAAGGTCACGAAGGTTGCAAAACCTCCCTCCTCTCATCACATTGGAACCTCCACCTCCACCTCAAAGGCGGAGATTGGACACAAACGGTTCATTTGAATCAATAGGAGTAAGTGAAGTTCTAGGTGAACTAGAACTTAGAGCTAACCGTTTTGATTTTAATATAGTTGAGATAGGATGACGGGTTTGTAAGGAATTTTAATACACCCTTGACTGACTTAAATGATCATGTGATCGTCCAGGTTAGGCCTTTTGATTCACCTATTTTAGGTGTCCCTGTGGGAAAGATAATGTCTAGTATGGGAGAAAGTTCTTTTGCTTTCACCTCAACCTTTCTGGCTGAAGGGGTACTACCTCCCCCGGTAAGTGCCCCTAGATCTAGCATACCTACTATGCCATTGACTCCAGTGAGCCGGGTGGTCCAACCGCTAGTTCCCAAAAGCCTAGCAGATGCTTCTGGTGACATGGTTACTAGGATTCCCAGTATACCTACTGTTCCTTCCTCCTTTGCACACAATGCCCAAAGCGATCCGGTAGGATCCTCAACTTTTGTCCAAGGATTTCCTTGTAATGGGGGGAATATTCCCCCATCCACTCCATACATAGGCCCATCACCTTCTTATGTAGGATTGTAGTTTGGAAACACTACCTCTTACGGGAAAGGTTTTCAAACTCCGATCTCGGCCCCGTTCACAAGTTCTCCCTTTTTTTTGTTTAGCGGAGGGATACCTGCTCCCTTTTTCAAACCCCAGTTTCAACTGGGACAACTCGAACCTCTTATACTGCACCTCCCACCCACAATCCTGTGGCTTACGGATAGAATCTGTTTCAAATTAATCCATCCACTTCACAATTGGTGGCAGGGGAGAACCCCACCTTTACATATGGGCATTCGGGAGCAAGTCCCTCTAATCCCTAGACTGGCACATTTAGTGCTCTGGTGCGACCCAAGCTTCCTTTCCTTGCAATGTTAAACTTGCCAGATTTGTCTAAATTAATGAAAAACCAAGTGAGGCATGACCCCTCGTGGCCACCTATTCCCACCAAATTTCCATCGGACATCCCTAAATTCAAGGGCAAAGTTGGTGAAGATCTTGGGGCTCATGCCACCACATTCCATTTATGGTGTTCTTCTAATTCACTAAATGAAGATTCAGTTAGGTTGAGGCTATTCCAAAGAACCTTAACGAGTACCATAGCAAAATGGCACATAGAGTTGCCTTCTACTGCATTCAATAGTTTTTGGGACTTGGCTAGTGCTTCCCTTAGACACTTTCAGCTTCCGGTCCGATACGATTTCGGAACGGACTCGTTATCTACCTTCAGGAAGAACAAGGCTACCCACATCTTGGATCATATCCAAGAGTGGAGGAGGTGAAAGAGCCTTATTAAAGCCATTATTTCTCCTAAGTTTTTACTAGAGTGGTTCCTTAAATCCCTATTACCTTACATATCTAAGGACATATCCACTTGAGGAATGACGAATGAAGAAGAATCCATTCTCAGGGCCCGACAATTGGTTTTGATTTATTCACAATATGGGATCTTGTACGAGATTATCCCTGAGGCACCAAGGCCTTCTCACGATATATAGAAACCTAAGCCTGGACCCCATGCCGATGGTGTGGTTGGGTCTGTAAGCTCTCCCACTGTAGAGTTTTTGGCCAAACAACTTCATTAGCTATCCATCAAAAATTCTATGGAGGAGGCAGCAAAGGCTGCCCCCTCACCCCAAAGTGCAAATGTTTTTGCACATACCTCTTATAAGGGCAATCAGCAGCCCGGTGGGAAGAAAAAGAGAGGAAAGAAAGGGGAGGGAAATCAAAACAAGCAGAAACCCATGAACAATGCTCATGGGGAAAAGAAATAAAAGAAAAAGGTAAAATTCCTATGTAAGTTGTGCCATGAGGATCACCTAACTCACCTTTGTCCCCTTATGGAACAAGCCCAGAAGCTGCTAAAAGCTCAACAACCAGCTGTCCTAAAGGATCCTTTTCCCCAAGGGAAGAACTCTGCTTCAACTTCTAATGTAGCAAGGGGCACTCCAGGTGCCCCTAATCCCAACTATATGAACATGGTTTGATCTTCGACTTTGCTACAAAACAGGAATAAAAACTATGAAAAAGACACTTCTGAGAAGGGTAAGTCTATAGGTGAAACTTCTAACCCTATCACAATTGAGAAGCCTGCTGAAAATATGCCTAAGATACCGAAAGGTGTCTTTAAAAATACCTTGCATAACCCTAATGCTAGAGCTGCTTCAAACTACTTAGTGGTTGAAGAATTAACCCAAACCCCTTGTGCAATGTCAGTTTTAGAGGTGTTACAAAGTTGTCCCGCCCAGCAGGATGCACTCTTAGCAGCCTTAGGCAACATGGACTCATCGAGTCTCGTGGCGAATTTTCACTTGTCTGATGTTAAAATTCACCTACCTTACCATGTATCCTTATCAATATATGTCATCCATGGTGGAAAGACCATTGGAAGGGCAGTTGTTAATGAGGGTGCTTCTACATGTGTTATGTCCTTGTCATGTTGGAAAGCTCTCAGATCCCTAGAGTTGGTCCTATCAAACACTCTGCTTACTGCTTTCAATGAAAGGTCATTCCGTCTGCATGGTATCCTACCGGATTTTGAAATTAAGCTGGCAGGGAAAGTGGTGTCTGTTGAGGTGGAAGTGATTGATGCACCTTTGGACTATAATTTGCTTTTGGGAAGGAGCTGGACTTATGCCATGTCTACTATTGCATCAACCGTCTTTCGAGTGGTAGTATTTCTACACGAAGGGAAGTTGGCTACTATTGACCAACTCGATTTTACTCAAAAAATCCGCATGGAGTCTAATGAGTCCGCTGTTCCATTGGTTGATCAGGTTAAACCTGTTGCACAAAGCTTGGGGGCTAGAATGTATGCATCACTGATGGGCACATTTGATCTTCCAGCTCCAATTAACTATATTGGTTCTACTAGTGTGGGGAATTCGATAGCCACGGTTGTTGAGAGGACTGATCCTTGGGTTCTCCCTTCCCCCCATGAACCAAAAGTTCCCTTATCAATAGTGGAAGTGGCTTACCAAGCTATCACTCAAACCACTGTTGATCCTATTCCAGACCCTCTCGTAGTCTCATAGGACTTGGAAGAAGTCTATTTGCCTGCTTAGGTGGAAAACTCTTTGCACTCTATGGACTGTTTAGATATGGTTTCACCTTCTGATGAAGCCATTCTGGAAGCCATGTGTGGACGTGGTAAGATCTGTGAAGATCTTCACCATTGATCCTATTTTCTTCCAGAGCTAAGCAGGATAGAAAATCAAGACCGTCGGATTAGAATATTTACAAATGCATACTAATGCATACTAAAGAAACACACTTTTACCTAATGGATATGTTACACAAGTTGATCTTAACTAACTCCTAAGTGTCTAAATATCCTAACATATATATTTGTCCTATTAATGGCTTATCGTATATTCCATTGTTCTGGTAATATTGTTTGTGTGAAGTGAATAAATATTCGCTTCATTTGGTAGCAGAGCTATACAGTTTTTGGCCATTATTTACACTTAGTGTAAATTTAGATTTTAGGGTTTCCCTAAAATATTCGACATTGTCCAAAAAAAACGTAAAAAAGGAAAAAGAAAAAAAAGTTAAAAAAGAAAAAGATAAAAGTAAAACAAAAAAGAGAGGGTAAAAGTGAAACCACGCCTGGTTTCTTAAAATGGGTTTGGGTTTGAATATAAAAGTGTATAAGAATTACTAGGAACAAGCAAGTGAGATTTGAACTTAGGTGGGAAATATAACACTCATTTCTTCCAACCACCCAATCTACTGAATAGCACATACATACACTGTCTGTAACAAAGTTCGTGTGCAAAATAACAGATAATAGTAAATAAGTACAAACACATGCATTCATCACATAACACGTAGGTTTTACGTGGTTCACCCCCAGGATGGGAGTTACGTCCATATAACTGTGTTTCTCTATTATAACTCAGGGGAAGGTAAACACAGTTCTACTGCACCGCATATGAAGCTAGAGATCTTCTGGGTAACTCCGCACACAGCCTGGAGCCCTTCTCTCTTAGATCTCTCCTCTTTCTCTATATTGCCTCTCTTACAATATACCCTTCCCTCTCTATCAATCCCTGTGGATTGTTCATACAAGCTCAATGATCCAGCTACTAGTTACAGAAAGATACTACTGCTAATAACAGAACCAGAGCGTGGTCTTTACAATACAAAGGCTAAAACATGCCAAACGGCTAACAGCCCAAAAAGCCCAACCCTTTACAATACAAATTATATCCCTTTATTGGCGGCCCGAAGGTCTCGCCATTACAACACTGTGGGTCTATCCCAACAGTATTCCCCAACCCTAATTAGTGACAGTCGGCGTATCTGTACTTGGAGTAGCCGCTTTCCATGACACCACAGCTCTCTGCAGTCTTCCATGCTTCCCGGTGCTGATCATGGGTACTATGCACCACTTCTCTTTTACCACAGCTTCCTGCAGTCTTCCATGCTTCCCAGTGCTGACCATGGGTACCGGCGCTGCTTCCTTTATTAGGGTAGCTGAACCCTCTTGTCTCCACCGCTGCCTTCAATGCAGTGGGTGAGCTCTCTCTTCTTAGCCGCTCATGTACCGTCGTCTTCCTTGACTGCTCTGTCTCAATAGTCATGGTTTCCAGCTCTGATCTGTAGCTAGAAACCTGCTACAGTGTCATAGCTCTGCCTCTTATACCTCCGCTAAAATTGTATGTCCGTTAAAATAGCAGCTTCTTCTGTAGCTGCGGAACCCTACTCCAACACCACCCAATCTACTGGAATTTTACAAAAGTATTGAAAAATAATAAAATTTAAGGATTAGAATTTGGAAGGTTATATATTATTTTATATAACTTAAGTTTAAAAATTATTATTATTATTATTATTATTATTATTTTATTAAAATAATAATTATTTTTGGAAAAAAAAGGTTATTTGACCTAACAAGAAATAATCAAAGATTTTTTTTTCCAAAAGAGACATATTGAGAATTATTAGAGCTTTTGTATCTACCCTTCTAGAATAAAAGAAGACAAAAGTGAAGTAGAAACATAGTCACAAACAATGGCTACTACATATTCGGAAATGAAGGCACATCTACAAACAATAGTGGACGAGTTAGAACAATATAAGGCGATCAATAAAAGTCTACAAGCTGAGGTTGAGACGCAAAAGTGGGGGAAAGAGTGGAAAGACGATGAGAATCACCGCTTATGGAATCAAAATCGATAGCTATAATGAACCATAAGAGATAACAAAAAAATGTTATCTGATCTAGATAAAGAAATATCATGTTTAAAAATTCATAATCAAAACCTAGAAGACCAGATTAGAAAGTCAAAAAATGACAACAAATCACCATATGGATGCGATAATGAATTAGAAGAAGAAATAAAGCATCTAAACAAACTCATCATGGAAAAAGATGTTGAATTGGTGGAAGTCCAGATGAAGTTAGAATATCAAGAAGCATAGTTACGTCATCATAAATAGAAAAACGAAAAACTCCACCACTAGTATGACGACAGTAAGAAGACACATAAGTTAGAACTGACAAAAGTCAACAAGGTTTTATCAAGCCATTCCAAAGAAATTTTTAGATTAAGTAATCATAACAAGACAATAGTCACAAAAATTTAGAAGTTGAAAAGTAGTCGGAAGACAGAACAATCTATGGAAGACATTGAAGGAAAACTTCTAGACACACAAGAAGAAAATCGATGTATTAGAAGGCATAACGAAGATCTTAAGGAACAACTTAAGAAGTTTGAAGATGATAGAAAATCACATGTAGAAGTGATTTCGTAAGTTTCAAAATGATAACATGCAGTTAGAAAACAAGTTGGAAAATATACAAAATGAAACCTTAAAACCTCAAGAGATGGAAATAAAACTTTCTGCTCAGATCAATGCTCAAAATATGACACTCGTAAAAGAAAATGACATTGTGAAAATTCCATATCAACACCCCAACCATAAAAACAAATATTCTAAAAAGTGGGAAATGTCGAAAGATAACGGTACCAATGTGATCAAATCTCCTAATGATAGATCAGTATGGAATGCCAACAATCCACAACAAATCAATTTGGGTTGGATTGATTCGTCCACATATCAGAAGTTGTGCTCAACTCTTAGTAGTTTGTATCGACATGTCTCATCAGCTGCGATACCACAAAAAATTATGTAGAAACATTATAAGGCTTTAAGGGCAAAGCCTTTCTAAGGGAGTGGAAATGTAACAAACATAAATCGGATAATAATCAAATAAGGTTAATTATTAAATAAAATAATAATTGTTAATTATTATAGTAGTAGCTATTAATGTGAAGGGACATAACTCTTCATTATGAAATGCTCAAGCCATATTAAAGGCGAGTTATGTTGTAATATCCTATCATCTTTTTATCTATCCAATTATCAATATATATTTGTCCTATTAATGGCTTATCGTATATTTCAGGTGTTCTGGTAATATTGTTTGTGTGAAGTGAATAAATATTCGCTTCATCGGGATTTGGTGGAGCTGACTAAGAAGGTTTCTCTAACTTGTCGGAGTGGAATGATGATTTCTTTTCGGATGTTCAAGTTGTTGGATTTTTCACGAAACGTGCTTTTCCTATTTGTTTATATTCAAGCTTGTTGGCTTAATGAAATGCATATGAAAGTGTACTAACAGTTAGAAACTCCATCTCTTGTTGAATGTATGGGGATAATACGTTGATGTACTTCAAGACAAGCAATTTTTCTTCTTCTTGGACGCCATGTCTAGCCATGATTCGATAAAACCCGGTGGTATAACTCTACACAAACTGGTAATTCCACTGCCTTAGCTACTGCCACTTCTTATACTGCTATTCAAGATACTTGGGAGGGAGAATTCCTTTCAAACATAGTCGAAAATTTTTATCCATGTGTCTCTTGGGTCGCCTTCTTTTTCCATCTTTGTCGATAAATTTGCCCACCAGCAGTGTATGGAGGTTGACATATTTAAGGATGCAATGGTGATATTTTCTGCTTTGGAGAATTGATTCACAAAGTAGTATGATTCTAGTTGATGTACCCAATTGTCGACGGATTTTGTGTCAATATTTCCTTCAAGATTCAGTATGTCTATATTAATTTTCACTTTGAAGGGGATGATGTTATCGAAGTGAGGTCGCATTGAGGATTCCCCAGAGTTTGAAACAAATGGCATGAGAATCTAGCTGAACTGGGCAGACATTTCAGTCCACTGGCGAGCTAGTGATTTTTCTATGAGTTGTTCTATCTTGTCAGTTGCATGTTTATTATCTTATTCTTCAACCATCTTTTCTGAAGTCGAAGGAAGTGTCTTATTGTTTTGTTGAGTTTTCAAGCATGTTTGAATAGGCATAAGTTAAATAACTTTAATGGAAATGTGTTGAGGCCTGGAAATTCGCAGGCAAAAACAGCAAGGAATTCTCCCCAGTCAACGTTCCCAACTAGCCTGTTGACTGTTTGGTATAGGGAATCCGTCCGGTTTGCGGTCCGGCTATCGTAGGTCAAGTAACAAAACAAAGGTTTTACCGGTTGCGGCCTGGTCCACCGGTATTTTGTATTTTTGACTTAAGTATGAGATGCAAGTATCTACTTAACCATGCAGGGTGGTGAGGATGCAAGGAGCAGTCACAATGTGATGCGCAGGTTCTTACCTCTCATCTTACGCTCACAAGCATCTAAATCACATATGCAGTAATGAGATAAACTAACTATCTATCTACTTATTTATCTATCCCCGGGGAGCCAAATTGTAATTTATCTATGAGTAATGTGTTTTGTTCATGTATTATAAATAGAAATTACAGATAGTTGATATTCCTACATACAACACATGAATGTTTAAAGATGTTTCAACAATCAGATAGCCAATTGCTTTATGAACAACATACATTACTCATGGTGACAATTCCACAAAATAAACCAGAAATCATTTAAATGAGAACATAGGTTCTAAGAGTTAGAACGATCTCACGATTAATGGACAAAAGCTGGAAAAAACAAAATAGTTCATCTTTCCGCCATCCACTGCATAACATTTGGAAATTTCACCCATATTTCTCCAACATGCAAACCATGATTCTTTATTGCAAAGAGAAATAGTTCTTTTTACAATATCGCTTTCCAGTCTAACTGGGAAAAAGTCCCTTTTTTTCCTAAGCTTTATACATTTATACAAAAAGGGTGAGATGGTTGGGATTCCCAAAGTAACCTTTGGGCTTCCCAACCTTTCGTTTCCCAACGTTTTATTTTTCTCAAATGTTTTAAAAAATTATTACAAAATACAAAAATTGACCAATCCTTCACGAGGAGGGTCCCACTTGGGTGTCTAGAAACTTCTTCCACGCTAAAGCTTCAGTAGCAATGCCTTCAAAAACACAAGGCTCCAAAAACTGAATGTTAATTTCAAACTTCTCAGCCTAGTTCTTTATAGCCTCAATCCTAGATGCACTTAACCGAAGCTGATCTTCCAGAAGCTGCACACTGATAGCCGAATGATCCACTTCGTTTCTCAAGATCTGATCATCCAGGGATTTGATATGCTGAACTTTAGCTTCCTACTCCTAGTATCTCTTCTGCAAAAGCTCCAAAAATGAGTCATGGTCCGGGAAAGCATCAAGCCTCTACTCAGCCTCTATCTGGCACCGGTTGTAGGTAATGAGGATCCTTCTGAAGAACTCGGTGCATGCTCCCCTTGTATTTTTAACATCCTTCTTAAAATCTTCTGCAGTGTTGATAGCGAACTCCACCAAGTCATAATCCCGCTTGAGGGCCCGATGATCCTTTGATGGTAGTTCTTTTGGAGCTTCTTCATTGTTTTCCAGCCTCGTCATTATTGCAATCAAGATTTCAAGAACGTCCTGGGATCTATCCACAAAGTAAGAGGAGGTGTCCAGGATTTCCTCTAACCGGCTATCTATCTGCAGGACTTTGCATCTTTCCACCTCTATAGCAGTCTGTAGCTGCAGCATCTTGGATTTCTAGGCCAAGACATGCTCTTTGAATGGCTAGAGGTTGACCTACTGCTCCCTTGCTTCCTCCAGAGCAGTTGTTAGAGAGGCAATCTGCTCTTGGTGTTTCTTTTCTTGCTCTTGGGAGTGGAGCTTGTTGGCCTGCAAGATGATCTTTTGCTGCTCTTCTAGTTCTTCTACTTTTTGCAGCAGCTTCTCGTTTTCCATCTTCAGGTCTTGATATTATTTCTGTATTTCTTCCAAGCATTCTTGTGTTGTTTCTCTAACTTGTCTTTCTACTTGGAGGGCTTGCAATTCAACCATAGAAGACTTCATCTCCCTTTGCACGTCTTCATATTTTCTTTTTATCCTATTGCTTTCTTCCCTTTCTTTCCTCAAGGTGTCTTTCAATTCAGATAAGGATTTCTTTGATAGCTCCAATTCAGTCATTACCTTGTCCATGTTATCTTCTGAGGCACTGATTAGTGCAGCCCCAGCTCTCAGGGTGAATCTAGGATCTCGGTCTGTTCCCAACACAACAGCCGTATCCGTTATCATTTTTCCTGGTAGACTTCCTGCCTCAACTTTCTTCTCTGTTCTCTTTACTATCCTCTTTGTTGCCCGATCATAGAAAACAGTGTTGAAGTCAGGGATTTCTTCTCCCTTTTTCTGAACAAAAGGAACTAGCTTGAGGGTGGGGACCACATGTGTGCTGGCAGCAGACATTTGTGGGTCTTGGACCTCTGGGTTTTCCGTATACTGAGTATTTCCTCCAGCTATACTAGCGGCTGACTGTTCTATCTCTATTTGTGTCAGTTTCAGCCTTTCTTCTTCCTGCTTTTGTAGCTCCTCATCGAGCTTTCTCTTCTTCTCTTCTTCTTCTTCTCTAGCTGCTTCTTCTGCTTTCTTAGCTGCTTCTTGAGCAGCTTCTCTTTTCTCCTCCTCTTCTTTGTGTAGCCATCCTGCAACTTCTTGTGCCAATCTTTGAGCCTCTTCACTCCTTTTCTTTGCTTCTTCTTCAGCCATTGCTTCCTCATCTCCTTTCCCACATTTTGTGATTATCTTCTTTTTAAACCTTTTCCTCAAGGCTATCATATTCTGAGCATTCCGAAAGATAGATTCTTCACTATCCCAATGATGGGTGTACTCAAAATGTATGTTGTTTTCCTTGCAATGCTCGGCCACTTTACCTTGGGAGTCATTTCTGTGGTAAGGAATCTCGTCAAAATGAAATCTCTCCAGCTCCTCTACAAATTCATCCGGCTTCTTCACTCTGATGAATCTGTAGCTTGCTAGCTTGAAGGGAAAAGGAGGGTAGGTAGTCTTCTTGTGCTCAAATAAGAAACTCCGTATGCCATCCAAGAAGACTTGCCTGACTGCCTCCTTGTGGATGATGTAATCAGTGGCATACTTGGGTAAGCGGGAAGGAGCTCTTGATCCTCCAAACATCTTGAAGTATAGGCCATCTTCAGACAAATAATAATCTGCATATTCTTATATCACTTGCAGGGCCTCCTCCAACATACAATCACACTCCTTCAGAAAAATGAGTGTGTATAGAGGCATAAGGAAGTTTTCATAGACTTCTCTGTAATGGCTATGATATTTATGCACCCACAATGGTTTATAAGCATCCTAGACAGGCATTCTTTCCCTGTCCCAGATGCACCTGAGACCAGGGAAAGGCTGGTTGCGTAATATACATTCTATCAGTATGGAACTCATATAGAATTCCGATCTCTTCTGGTGTACTCCTCCCAAAGCTGAAGCCAAACAAGCGGAAAGACTATTGGATAGAATGTTGGCCCAGTTGAAAATTGTCCCCTGGGTTGCAACATAAAAAATGATTGGGATCCATTCTAACTTGAATAATCTACCATGTGCTCTTCCAAAAATCCGGTTCAGCATTAAAGCTATGAACCTATAAGGAGCCCTTAGGCTTGCTGTATCGTAATCACCCGTCGGTCTGTATCTGTAATGTTTTCCCTACAACAGCATCTTTTTCAGAATCTCAGCCAGGTCCATTCTAATGCTGTTTAGCCAATCATCAGATAGAAAGACTTGGGCTTCTGGCAGGTGGTAGGCCAGAGCTACATATCCAGGGCTATATGCAGCATAGCCCTGTCTTTCGACATTCTCCAGAATCATTGTTGTGACATCTTCCCGGGGCAAAATCCAAACTATTACTTCAGAGCACAGGAACAGCTCTGGTCTGGTGGCGATCTTCATCAGGGAAGATCTTTCTATGTTGGCATATATGGACTCTTCTTCTAAGCCCATGTCAGGAACCTCTCTTCGTGTGATCAGTCTATATATTCCCCCCCACTGGTATTCAAGTTCAGCGCCATAAATGCACTTCATGTCCTCATATATGTATTCTGTCTTAGTTACAACTTCTACTTCTGGCTCTTCCTCGACCACAAGGGCCTTCTTCTTTTGTCTCTTTGACATGGTGAGATCTTCCTAGCATAAAATTGTAACATTAAGCCCCTTTGGCTGAGTGGCAAACTTGTATACATCAATGTGCAATGTGTCATTTCTCCTATGTTTAATATGATAGCAATCAGTTAATGAAGCAAATGTATGCATGTATAGCCTGAAATGGCCTGACCAACAGAACTATTACAAGCCAATGTATAGTGTTCAGTGACTTAGTTTATGTCCAACATGATGAAACATAGTTATAGACAGTAAAATGTGCAATCTACCACTGCTGTAGGATATCAAACAATTCTATCAATCACATTCAAGATGGTAATAAATCTACATTAATATGCAACAAATCTCGGTTCTCTGTGCACGCCATGGTCATTTCGCTGTGCGGGAAAGACAGTAGTAGCTACGCGGTTTTTTAAATGGCACCATGCTCACACACTAAGAGTAATGTCATATCCCTTTCAACAGGCTAGGGGTTTGATACTGAGTTCGAATGAAGGTCGTGCGGAATCGTATAGGCAAACACGACTGGGGTGAAAGAACGCGGGTAACACAACGAGTATAAACAGCCCAAGGCCCATAGGGAGAGACCGTAGAAAAACTAATCCTACCCGAGCATCATCATAAAGGGCGGATTGGTGCAGACAGCGCAATGGCCATCTGGACCGAAACCCCCACTCAATCGGCGCAGGCTCGCATAACGAATGGCCGCAGACAAAAACACCGTATGGGTCAAAAGCCTCCACTGCGAACAGTAATACCACAGAAACCACCAATATAAATAGGCGCAATCACAGGGTAAAAAAAGAAGAAAAACCGTAGCAAAGCATCTGCACTACCAGCTATGCTATAAATTCCCCACTATATACGCATGTAAAATAGGGTCGAGGGAGAACAACCCTATAAAAACCCCAACCGTGGGCAAAGTCAACAAATACTTTGAACGGAACGAGGTTAGGGCAACAATGAGCCTACCTGGCAAAGATGCATAACTGACGTGGAGAGGCCTATTGAGCTTCACGGTCGAGACACCTGGACTGTGTGTACCAAAAACGGGGACCGGTCGGGTGCAAGCGAGCGATAGCACGATAGCAATAGAGTATGGAAGTTGAAAATAACAATAGAATAATCTAACGTCTTGACCCCATTTTACATACACACGACCAAACTCTCACGGCGGGTAAAAGATCGGACAGCGGAGAGCTTTCGAATCGGAGGATGAAAGCGAATGCCCTTCCGCAAAGGTGGATGATCAAAGCGCCAAGCCTTCCACCCTTGTCATACATATTGGATGGCGGACCACTTTTGAATCGGAAGTTGAAAGCAAACGCCCCTCCGCAATGGCGGACGGCCAAAGCGCTAAGCCATCCGCAATGGGTAAAGTTGAGTCAAAAGCAACACGAATACACATCGGAAGGGCTAGCATTTCTTCATCCACAATGGCGGAACCTTAAAGCGCAACACCGTCCGCAACGTAGGGACTTAAGCTGGAAGTGGAATGACTAAGAGATCGGCAAGGAAAAGCGTTCTATAGCCGCAACGGCAGAGCTAACCAAAGGTCCGACCTTCTGTAATGGCGGGTTTTAAAATGACTTAGTCATCCGAAACTATAAAAGCGGTCCGAAACTATAAAAGCGGGGGGAAAAACCAAACATTGATCGGGAGAGTTTATGATTTACCGTCCGCAACGGCGGAAGGAGAAGGCTTTCCACAGCTGCAAGGGCGGAAGCCCTCGACCTACGAAAACAATGGAAATGTCAAACGGTTCTGAAACGTCAAAGCCATGATCGGAAGAGGAAGCAGTTTTCCTTCCGCAATGGTGGAGAAGGAAATGATAAAAAGTTTCGATGCCAAAACACAAAAGCCACTGAGGTAAAACAAAGAAATCGGAAAAGAAGTCGAAGTCAAACCGAAAACCCATCCACAACGACGAAAGAAGAAGTCACAACTGCTCCGATGCAAAACCAAAAGGCAGTTGATTAATACCAATTGAATCATGAGAAACGACGAAGTTAAAACTGAATATCCATCCGCAACGACAGGCGAAAAAAGCTCATATACTTCTGATTTATTCATGCTGAAAACACCATAAACAGGCAAATGATGAAGTTTGATCAATCACCAAAATTTTTAAAGCATTAGGAAAATTGAAAACCAACGGAAGATCAAGCCAAGCATAAGAAAAGTCTTTCTGAAAAGTTCTCAGACCAAATCAAAGAAGAAGATCAAACTAATCTAAGAAAAGGAGGGTCCCGAAAGTTTTTGGAATTTTGGGAAATTGTTGCAGCTGCAACAACTGGCGACTACCTGGTGAACCCCAGATTTCTGAATTAACTCCTTCCCAGTTTAAGACTGTCCGAATAAAGTTCAAATCTTCTGGATGCTTGTATCCCTAGGCTGGTCAACCTATGGATTTAAATCATTTAGAAGAAGTTCGTTCGTTGGGAAATGGAAACATCAGAAATATTGCTAGTCTAAATAACTCTTTTGAGGCCTGATAAGTGAGGTTTAGTTTACTCGTCCTTAGGTAGTTTCTAGCTTTGACACCACAGGATTGTAACAGATAGTAAACAGCATTATCCTTTTGTTCCTCATTCCCATGCCAATTGCACTTTTGTGCCATTCGAACTTTTTTTCTTTTGAGTCCTCCATCTGCCTTTCTTTTTGAATTTTATTTAGGCTCCTCTATCCATGGTGTCCTTTTGTGTGAGAGAAAGTATTGGCTTTTCAACTCACAGACGGAGAGGAACTTTGGCAATTTTGAGATTCATGCTTTTTAAGCTTTGCTTTGATATGAATTGTTGATTTTTTTTAAGGAGTTTTGACTCTTGATAGCTTTTAGCTTTTCTGAAATCAAGGCATGGGATCATTTAAATATGATATACTATTTACCCTGCTTCCTTTCCGTGGGTCTTTTGCTATCACCCCCTTGAACTTTTAAGATGTGAGATGGATGGAGCCTCGAAATAGCCGGACCTGCTTCACTTCTGAGTTATTTACAAAGGTTAAGAAAGACTTCTATGAATGCATGACCAGTTAGGAACACTGCTACTAGAAGACATTCTGTGTTTAAAGCATAGTCTTTGCTCAAGATTTCAGTTAACTAAGAACCCTGATGTTTCCACTGCAACCAAGAGTTTGCCTCTTTATTCAAAACCAAAAGAAATATTAACAAAGCAAAAAAATTAAAGAAAACAACATCAAAGAAATAAACCAAAAGAAAACAACATCAAAGCATTGAAGAAAAACAACATCAATTTATTTATGTACAAAGCAAAAGAAAAGAAAAATTCTGCCCACTCCTGAAAATCTTTGAATCTAGGGAGTTAAGGGGTGGGCTGGATCATAGACATGAGTTATCTAACCATGGTATAGCTGTGCTATTTTTGAGATTGCACACATGTCTACTATCCTATAGTCATCCCTTTCAGCCTGAGGAAGTTGAAGGAGCTCAGGCTGAGTGTCAATCATATAACTGGCCTTTCTTGAAGTAAGATGTCTTAACTTAAGTTCAGTCAGATAATTTCCTAGGACAAAATCAGCAGATTCATTTCCCTCTTCTAGCTTAGTGACATTATGCTTCATGTAGGGTTCTCTTAAAATCTTAATCAGGTTTGGGATACCCTTCTGAGGCAACCACAAGTGTGACCAATCTGAAGCAAAGTACCCATCTAGTCATGCTGAGCAATCTCGATTCAAGATCAATCCATAGCCATCAGGTATGTCTGCTACTACAATATCAAGGTTTTGGCATATCTTTTTATTTGCAGACAATCGAATCAAAACATTCTTCATTTCCCCCACTACCTTGACACTAGTCTTGTCTAGTTGAGTGATGTCCCAATTAGTAGGGTTTAGCTGCCCATTGAGTTTTTTGCAGATTACAAGAGGCATAACATTCACCGATGATCCAAAGTCCACCAGACAATTATGCACCTTATGGTTCAATATTTCCAGAGTCAAAAGGAAAGGTGGGGTGCTAGTTTTCCTTTCCCCAGTTGATTTGTCCTTTTCCTCCACAGGTTGGTTTTCGGTGGGTATTTCCTCTTTAACTTCCTTAGCTGTTTCAGTGCTTCCCTCCTCAACATCTTCCACAGGTTTGACAATCTCATTGTTCGGCTCTGCCTCCTGGTTGAGGGTAGTGGCTTCAGGTGTTTTGTCCTCACCATTCACTTCTACCTGTCTCTTGACATTCTCCTACAACTTTTTAATCTTCAAAATTATTGCATTGTCCTTAATGTTTAGGTTCTTATGTTTTGTGGCTGTAGGTGTATATTGAGACTTGAGAGCATTATCTTTAGTGTCAAACAACGAGACACCATTCCATGAAAACATGGTATCAATATCTTGTTTCTCTATGGTCTGGTTTTTCTTTTCCTTCTTACCACTATCTTGAGTCAATCTAGAGTCCAGCAGCTTATTCATTACCAATGTCATCGAATTTAACCACTGAGGACACTTCTTTTTAGAATGAGGTTGTTGATGAAAAGTACAGAAATTATCCCCCCCTACTTCTGTTATGTTCATTGATGTTAAATTTGGTGGAGGGACTTGCCATTGGTTGTTATCCTCCCTTTTTTGGTAGTGGGGTTTATAAGTTTTCTGAACTTTCTTTTCTCTCTCCAGATCTATTATTCAGTTAGATAGCTTCTGAAGCATTGTCATCATTCCCTGATAATCTTGTGATTGTTCATCTTTAGGTTTAGTCAGCAATAAATCTCTTCTATTTGTAGTTTTCTCTCCAGGTAAATCAGGATAATATGCTATACTTTCCCTTTCAACCTCTACCCTTTCTGCCTCTTCATAGGTCTCTACCAATGTAAGTTTAGCTTTTGTCTTGGAAAACATGGCTAGCTCAGGTCCTAAGGCTGAGGTATAATATTCAATCAAGACCTTGTCTGAGGGTCTGTCAGATTCAGAAAAGTTCTTTAGGTATATTGAAAATCTTTGAGTAAATTTATCTACTTTCTCATTCTTCTCTTTCCTTAATAAACCAAGACCCTTCATCAATGAAGCATTTGTCTTTTGGGCTGTGTATTTACGTCGGAAAACCCTTTCGAAGGTGTCCCAATTAGGGATGGAGTTTGCAGGCAAACCAAAATACCAGGATGCTGCTACTCCTTTCAGGGTGTGCGGGAACAATCTATAGACCACATCTTCATATTCCCCAGCCCTTAGCCCTTCTATTGCTAGATAAAAGCTTTGCAAGTGGTCATCTACATCAATCCTTTCCTCGGGGTCAAACTTAGGCAACAGCTTGTCAAAGGCTTGAGGTAGGTCATGCAAAGGAGGTGTTAGGTTCAGAGGTGACCTAGCTCTCCATGCCGGCAGAGGGTTGGGATGATTTACATTTATGCCAGCCATAGGCACCAATATAAGAACAAGAGTCTGAGCAAAGAGTAATGCAAGACGAAACCAGGTTTACCTGCTTCGAAGGTAGAACAAACGGTAAGTCTACTATGGTCAGGTCAAATGCTTAGAGCTATCCGCTGGTAGGGTAATCTCGGGAAATTAAGTTTCCACGGCCAGCCATGCACTGGCGGCCCTCCTTCTAGCGCCAGAACTGTTGAGGCCTGGAAATTCACAAGCAACAACAGCAAGGGATTCTCCCCGGTCAATGTTCCCAACTAGCCCGTTGACTGTTTGGTATAGGGAATCCGTTCGGTTTGTGGTCCAGCTACTGTAGGTCAAGTAACAAAACAAATGTTTTACCGGTTGCGGCCTGGTCCACCGGTATTTTGTATTTTTTACTTAAGTATGAGATGCAAGTATCTACTTAACCATGCAGGGTGGTGAGGATGCAAGCAGCGGTCACAATGTGATGCGCATGTTCTTACCTCTCGTCTTAGGCTCACAAGCATCTAAATCACATATGCAGTAATGAGATAAACTAACTATATCTCTACCTATTTATCTATCCCCAGGGAGCCAAATTGTAATTTATCTATGAGTAATTTGTTTTGTTCATGTATTAGAAACAGAAATTACAGATAGCTGATATTCCTACATACAACACATGAATGTTTAAAGATATTTCAACAATCAGATAGCCAATTGCTTTATGAATAGTATACATTACTCGTGGTGACAATTCCACAAAATAAACCAGAAATCATTTAAACGAGAACATAGGTTCGAAGAGTTAGAACGATCTCACGGTTAATGGACAAAAGATGGAAAAAACAAAATAGTTCATCTTTCCGCCATCCACTGCATAACATTTGGAAATTTCACCCATCTTTCTCCAACAGGAAAACCATGATTCTTTATTGCAAAGAGAAATAGTTCTTTTTACAATATCACTTTCCATTCTAACTGGGAAAAAGTCCCTTTTTTTCCTAATCTTTCTACATTTATACAAAAAGGGTGAGATGGTTGGGCTACCCAAAGTAACCTTTGGGCTTCCCAACCTTTCATTTCCCAACGTTTTACTTTTCTCAAATGTTTTAAAAAATTATTACAAAATACAAAAATTGACCAATCCTTCACGAGGAGGGTCCCACTTGGGTGTCTAGAAACTTCTTCCATGCTGAAGCTTCAGTAGCAATGCCTTCAAAAACACAAGGCTCCAAAAACTGAATGTTAATTTCAAACTTCTCAGCTTTGTTCTTTATAGCCTTAATCCTGGCTGCACTTAACCGAAGCTAATCTTCCAGAAGCTGCACACTGATAGCCGAATGATCCACTTCATTTCTCAAGATCTCATCATCAAGGGCTTTGATATGCTGAACTTTAGCTTCCTCCTGGTGGTATCTCTTCTGCAAAAGCTCCAAAAATGAGTCATGGTCTGGGAAAGCATCAAGCCTCTGCTTAGCCTCTATCTGGCACCGGTTATAGGTAATGAGGAGCCTTCTAAAGAACTCGGTGCATGCTCCCTTTGTCATTTCAATAGCCTTCTTAAAATCTTCTGCAGTGTTGATAGCGAACTCCACCAAGTCATAATCCCGCTTGAGGGCCTGATGATCCTTTGATGGTAGTTCTGCTGGAGCTTCTTCATTGTTTTCCAGCCTCGTCATTCTTGCAGTCAATATTTCAAGAACATCCTGGGATCTATCCACAAAGTAAGAGGAGGTGTCCAGGATTTCCTCTAACTAGCTATCAATTTGCAGGACTTTGCATCTTTCCTCCTCTATAGTAGTCTGTAGCTGTAGCATCTTAGCTTTCTGGGCCAAGACATGCTGTTTGAATGGCTGGAGGTTGACCTGCTGCTCCCTTGCTTCCTCCAGAGTAGTTTTTAGAGAGGCAATCTACTCTTGGTGTTTATTTTCCTGCTCTTGGGAGTGCAGCTCGCTGGCCTGCAAGATGATCTTTTGCTGCTCTTCTACTTCTTCTACTTTTTGCAGCAGCTGCTCCCTTTCCATCTTCAGCTCTTGATATTCTTTCTGTAATTTTTCCAAGCATTCTTGTGTTGTTTCTCTAACTTGTCTTTCTACTTGGAGGGCTTGCAATTGAACCATAGAAGACTTCATCTCCCTCTACACGTCTTCATATTTTCTTTTTATCCTTTTGCTTTCTTCCCTTTCTTTCCTCAAGGTGTCTTTCAATTGAGCTGAGGATTTATTTGATAGCTCCAAGTCAGTCATTACCTTGTCCATGTTATCTTCTGAGGGGCTGATTAGTGCAGCTCTGACTCTCAGGGTGAATCTAGGATCTCGATCTGTTCCCAACACAACAGCCGTATCCGTTATCATTTTTGCTAGTAGACTTCCTACCTCAACTTTCTTCTCTGTTCTCTTTACTATCCTCTTTGTTGCTTGATCATAGAAAATAGTGTTGAAGTCAAGGATTTCTTCTCCCTTTTTCTGAACAAAAGGAACTAGCTTGAGGGTGGGGACCACAGGTGTGTTGGCAGCAGGAACTTGTGGGTCCTGGACCTCTGGGTTTTCCATATCCTAAGTCTTTCCTCTAGCTGTACCAACGGCTGACTGTTCTGTCTCTATTTGTGTCAGTTGCAGCCTTTCTTCTTCCTGCTTTTGTAGCTCCTCATCGAGATTTCTCTTCTTCTTATTCTCTAGCTGCTTCTTCTGCTTTCTTAGCTGCTTCTTGAGCGGCTTTTCTTTTCTCTTCCTCTTCTATGTGTAGCCATCCTGCAGCTTCTTGTGCCAATCTTTGAGCCTCTTCACTCCTTTTCTTTGATTTTTCTTCAGCCTTTGCTTGCTCATCTCCTTTCCCAGCTTTTGTGATTATCTTATTTCTAAACCTTCTCCTCAAGGCTGTCATATTCTGAGCATTGCGGGAGATAGATTCTTAATTGTCCCAATGATGGGTGTACTCAAAATGTATGTTGTTTTCCTTGCAATGCTCGGCCACTTTACCTTGGGAGTCGTTTCTATGGTAAGGCATCTCGCCAAAATGAAATCTCTCCAGCTCCTCTACAAATTCATCCGCCTTCTTCACTCTGGAAAATCTGTAGCTTCCTAGCTTGAAGGGAAAAGGAGGGTAGGCAGTCTTCTTGTGCTCGAATAAGAAACTCCCTATGCCATTCAAGAAGACTTGCCTGACTGCCTCCTTGTGGATGATGTAATCAGTGGCATACTTGGGCAACATGCAAGGAGCTCTTGATCCTCCAAACATCCTGAAGTATAGGCCATCTTTAGACAAATAGTAATCTGCATATTCTTCTATCACTTGCAGGGCCTCCTCCGACATACAATCACACTCCTTCGGGAAAATGAGTGTGTATAGAGGCATAAGGAAGTTTTCACAGACTTCTCTGTAATGGCTGTGATATTTATGTGCCCACAATGGTTTATAAGCAGCATAGACAGGCATTCTTTCCCTATCCTAGATGCACCTGAGACCAAGGAAAGACTAGTTGCATAATATACAGTCTATCAGTATGGAACTCATATAGAATTCCGATCTCTTCTGGTGTACTCCTCCCAAAGCTGAAGTCAAACAAGAGGAAAGACTATTGGATACAATGTTGGCCCAGCTGAAAATTGTCCCCTGGGTTGCAACATAAAAAATGATTGGGATCCATTCTAACTTGAAGAATCTACCATGTGCTCTTCCAAAAATCCGGTTCAACATTAAAGCTATGAACCTATAAGGAGCCCTTAGGCTTTCTGTATCGTAATCACTCGTCAGTCTATATCTATAATGTTTTCCCTGCAACAGCATCTTTTTTAGAGTCTCGACCAAGTCCATTCTAATGTTGTTTAGCCAATCATCAGATAGAAAGACTTGGGCTTCTGGAAGGTGGTAGGCCAGAGCTACATATCCAGGGCTATATGCAGCATAGCCTTATCTTTCGAAATTCTCTAGAATCATTGTTGTAACATCTTCCCGGGGCAGAATCCAACCTATTACTTCAGAGCATGGGAACAGCTCTGGTCTGGTGGCGATCTTCATCAGGGAATATCTTTCTATGTTGGCATATATGGACTCTTCTTCTAAGCCCATGTCAAGAACCTCTCTTCGTGTGATCAGTCTATATACTTCCCCCCACCGGTATTCAGGTTCAACGCCAGAAATGCACTTCGTGTCCTCATATATGTATTCTGTCTTAGTTACAACTTATAATTCTTGCTCTTCCTCGATCACAGGGGCCTTATTCTTTTGTCTCTTTGACATGGTGAGATCTTCCTGCCATAAAATTGTAACATTAAGCCCCTTTGGCTGAGTGGAAAACTTGTATACATCAATGTGCAATGTGCCATTTGTCCTATGTTTAATATGATAGCAATCAGTTAATGAAGCAAATGTATGCATGTATAGCCTGAAATGTCCTGACCAACAGAACTATTACAACCCAATGTACAGTGTTCAGTGACTTAGTTTATGTCTAGCATGATGAAACATAGTTATAGACAGTAAAATGTGCAATCTGCCACTGCTGTAGGATATCAAACAATTCTATCAATCACATTCAAGACGGCAATAAATCTACATTAATATGCAACAAATCTCAGCTCTCTGCACACGCCATGGTCGTTTCGCTGCGCGGGAAAGACAGTAGTAGCTACACGGTTTTTTCAACGGCATCATGCTCACGCACTAAGAGTAATGGCATATCTTTTTCAGTAGGCTAGGGTTTCGATACTGAGTTCGAATGAAGGTCGCACAGAATCGTATAGGCAAACATGACTGGGGTGAAAGAACACAGGTAACACAACTGGTATAAACAGCCCAAGGCCCATATGGAGAGACCGTAGAAAAACTAATCCTACCTGCGCATCATCATAAAGGGTGGATTGGTGCAGACAGTGCAACGACCGTCTGCACCGAAACCCCCACTCAATCGGTGCAGGCTCGCATAACAGACGGTCGCGGACAAAAACACCGTATGGGTCAAAAGCCTCCACTGCGAACAGTAATACCACAAAAACCCCCAATATAAATAGGCGCAATCAAGGGGTAAAAATAGAAGAACGACCACAACAAAACGTCTACACTACCAGCTTTGCTATAAATTCCCCACTATATATGCATGTAAAATGGGTTCGAGGGAGAACAGCCCTAGAAAAAACCCAACTGTGGGCAAAGTCAGCAAATACTTCGAATGGAACGAGGTTAGGGAAACAACGATATTACCTGGAAAAGATGCATAACTGACCTGGAGAGGCCTGTTGAGCTTCACGGTTGAGACACCTGGACTATGTGTACCGAAAACAGGGACCGGACGGGTGCAAGCGAGCGACAGCACGATAAAGACAGAGCACGACAGTTGAAAATAACAATAGAATAATCTAACGTCTTGATCCCATTTTACATACACACGGAAAAACTCTCACGGCGGGTAAAATATCGGATGACGGAGAGCTTTCGAATCGGAGGATGAAAGCGAACGCCTTTCCGCAATGGCAGATGATCAAAGCACCAAGCCTTCCACCCTTGTCATACATATCGGATGGCGGACCGCTTTTGAATCGGAAGCTGAAATCAAATGTCCCTCCACAACGACGGACGGCCAAAGCGCTAAGCCATCTGCAATGGGTAAAGTTGAGTCGGAAGCAACACGAATACACATCAGAAGTGCTAGTGTTTCTTCATCCGCAACGGCGAAACCTTAAAGCGTAACACCATCCGCAACATTGGGACTTAAGCTGGAAGCAGAACGACTAAGAGATCGGCAAGGAAAAGCGTTCTGCAGCCACAATGGAAGAGCTAACCAAAGGTCCGACCTTCCACAACGGTGGGTTTTAAAATGACTTAGTCATCCAAAACTATAAAAGTGAGGGGAAAAACCAAACATTGATCGGGAGAGTTTATGATTTACCGTCCGCAACGGTGGAAGGAGAAGGCTTTCCGCAGCCGCAAGGGCAGAAGCTCGTGACCTACGGAAACGATGGAAACATCAAATGGGTCCGAAACATCAAAGCCATGATCGGAAGAGGAAGCCGTTTTCCTTCCGCAATGGCAGAGAAGGAAATGATAAAAATTTCCGATGCCAAAACACAAAATCCGCCGAGGTAAAACAAAGAAATCAGAAAAGAAGTCGAAGTCAAACCGAAAACCCATCAGTAATGGCTGAAGAAGAAGTCACAACTGCTCTGATGTAAAACCAAAAAGCAGCTGATTAATACCAATCGAATCAGGAGAAATGGTTAAGTTAAAACTGAATATCCATCCACAACAGCGGGGGGAAAAGCTCATATACTTCCGATTTAGTAATGCTAAAAATGCCATAAACAAGCAAATGATGAAGTTTGATCAATCACTGAAATATTTAAAGCATTAGGAAAATTTAAAACCAACGGAAGATCAAGCCAAGCATAAGAAAAGTCTTTCTAAAAAGTTATCAGACCAAATCAAAGAAGAAGATCAAACTAATCTAAGCAAAGGAGGGTCTCGAAATTTTTTGGAATTTTGGGAAATTGTTGCAACAGCAACAAAATGTTGATATAACTTAGCATCTGGACAAGATAAATCTCTAATACCAATGATCCAGGTCATTTCCAGGTGCACGCTGGGGACAACAGTTGACTAAATGAGTCGAGCACTGTTATGGCGGAAGCTTAGAAAAAGAACAAGGAAAGGAGGAAATGCACTATATCGACATAAAGTAAGCACATAGACAATATACAAGAATTTTAAACAATTTCCATTATTACTTCTCTCTATGAAGGTTGGTTGATTGTTACAATAATGTACATGTTTATATAGAATGTTGAGATGCTTTGGTGACTACCCATTACGTTCAGTTACAAGAAGTTATAACGGTTCATAATTTCAACCGTTGCAGACGATAGAGAGTCAATCTATCAAAGTTCGACACATGCTGACAAAGCATGTCAAGATGATGTCTGTCGAGTGTAGAATCTTTTGAGATTTGTCGAGGTAGGTTGTTTCAAGGTTTGAACTTGTCAAAGATGATGTTGAACCTGTTGAAGAAGTTGAGAAGTCGAAGTAGTCAAAGTGCTATACTTTGTCAAAGTTCGACAACATGCCAACTGTTGGTTGGATCACTGGTATTTGGATGAAAGTTGGCACACGCCAAGGAGAACCTATATTTTTCCAAGCACTTGAGGATAGAATACTAACAGAGGTGCTTTCATAAAAAATAGTGTGAATCATGCTCCTAACAGTAACTTGCAAAGATATCTATAAAGGAAACTCAAAGGAATACAATATTATGTTAGATTACTCCAATAAAAGGAACTAACCTCAGTACTTGGAGAGGGTTCTGTTGAAATAGACATAATTTCCCCTTGCGCCGAACAATCAGAACTAACCATGAAAACTTCAAATGTTTTCATTTCACTCTCAACTGGAAGAGAGGGACAAGATGAAGACTATGTCAAAGTGACTACTTAAGTCTTAATACTATCGGGTGAAAGTGTGGGATTGGGTGGAGAATACATCGACTTGACCACTTTAAATTCACTCTTTAAAGGAAAAGTGGGATCAACTACGGATAAAACTGAATTGACCACTTGGTCAACCAATGAGGAGTCAAGAGAAAACTTAAGATAACCTGTTGGAAGTCTTTGAAAAGGAACAATAATATCTTCCAACAACTTTGAAGCTTCATCCATGTGAGGAAAAAGGTAAGTAAGGTGCATGTCCTTACACAACAAGCAAGGATTTCTGACTTTTCCTTTTCGACTCTTAACCACAGAGTCACTAGTTGATGGGGTATCATCAGTATGATGACCAAATGTTTATGACACTGGGTGTTGGGATTCACTAGAAAACACCTCCAAAACTTAGGAAATATCAAGGAAATCATTTAGAAGGTGATCACCCTTACAAATCCTATAAGGGAATTTTGGCTTACGAGTAGTTTTGGTAGGTATTTAAACACTGTCACTGGGAAGAGTGATTGGTTGAGACTCGCTCAGTGGTATTCCTTTCTTCTTCTTAATATTCCTTTTCTTCTTCATCTTAATCACCTAATTACTAGTACTACAAATTTCAATAGGAGAAGAGGGAGAAAGGGGAGAAGACACATCTGGTGAAGAAGATGGAGGATTCATAGGAGATCGGTGTTCTCATGAAGGAGAATTAACAACTGAGACACAAGGTGGGGTTGGAATCATTGGGATAGAGAATAACCATACACGTAATCCTATATTCAATCCAGGAACACTTAAGGTGGCCATGAGAGGAGGACCAACATTTCTAAATGAAGAAAAAAAAAGGTTCCCCTTGAGAA
Source organism: Pseudotsuga menziesii (assembly GCA_001517045.1). Taxonomy (NCBI): domain Eukaryota; kingdom Viridiplantae; phylum Streptophyta; class Pinopsida; order Pinales; family Pinaceae; genus Pseudotsuga; species Pseudotsuga menziesii. The sequence continues at coordinate 169,258 of LPNX010511337.1, read as the reverse complement.
GGTGCCTCTTGGTTGGTAGTATGAAAAGGCATAGACATAACTATTTCACGACGCTATCTCTCTTTCTAATACTTTTAACTGTGTAGGAAACAAGCGCTACTCAAAATAAAGAAACAAGCAACCATGTCAAAGGAGTGGGTAAAAAATTAGGATCACCACAGGATTGTCAAACCATCACAACTTGCCATATACTGCAAGGTCCAATAGTAGAGCACAACAATGAGGATAGGGATCGTACCATTTCCTGAATACCAAACTACCTAGATGATACATGTGTAGCAATCTCCCTGAGTGACGTTCTCAGTGTATTGCGGTGATAGCACGATCAAAGGGATATGCTCAGATGGTCTCAAGATCCCTAAAAGTGTCTACCTATATACACAAGGTACATGGGATATCCACTCCATAGTAGTGTTTTCTAATGGAAAACCATTAGAAAGGGTCCTTCTGATATACCACTGAGTATGTGAAGTACATTTCTATATACATCAAGGGTACGTGAAAGGTCATTCTATATGCCAGTAATACATGGAAGAACCGCACAATCCCCAGGATGCACTGTAGGAAAATAACGACAACTCCTACGCTTAAATACATCGGAACATGTCTCTAACCTAACACACAAATTGATAAATATTTTAAACTTAAACTAGCTGTTAATTTTATTTTCTACAGTTAAGTGAATGCATGGAAAGTTGGATTTGACTCAAAACCATGCAAGTATGAGTATGCAAGTATTTTCCATTCAATGAAAACTATCTATGGAAAGGAGAGAAATCTTTTCTTTTCTTGAAACAAAGATTAAATGATAAACACAATATTTCAATCACCCACACAATCCAACACTCAAATTCTAAAGAACTCAAACCAAAACCAAAACATGCACACAGAAATGAAATGGGAATTTTCCAATTCCGATGAATAATATCTACAAAAAGGAGCAAGAGGTTTAAAGCAAAGAAATGAATGTAACATCCAATGTAAGAAACATAAATTTTCTTTGAATGCAAAGAGCATATATATCAAAGAGATTGCAGAATATAGGATTACTTGCCCCTCGACCATGAGGAGGATTTGTTTTTCAAAAATACACCTCATTTTCCTCAAAAAGTAAGCCAAAAACACTCAAAAACTAAATTACAAATGACAAATTTCAAAATCAAATTGGGATTGGAACCCTACCTGGAACCGCTGGTTGATAGCAGAATACAGAAGGTTACTGCTCCAGCACTGCCTTTTTCCAACATGAACAAAGCAGTGACACCGCTCTCTGTCCACTGGATTAATGCGGTTGCACTGCTTATTGACTCTGAAGAAAGTGCAGTGGCCGCTCTTACTAAACTTCCCAGGTGCGGCGATGCTTGTAGATTTCAAAAAAATACAAAGGGTAAAAAAATAAAATGTTAATGTTCAATTAATGGCATCAAATAACAATTAAAAGCAAGGAAATAAATCATATAAGGTAGATATGGATACATCTAGGTAGATCTAATCAATCTCAAATCAAATCCAACTAATCAATTAGTAGATCTGATCAATTAAGAAATTGAAGTTCAAAGCAAGGAAATAACCAAGAATAACTAGAAGTTCTAATACTCTCCCCAGTATGGTCACCAGATTTGGTACTAGAAATACTCACTTTCTACAGACAGAAGTTGTTTCCATAGCCTAAAATACTCACATCTAGAGCAAAGAAGTCACAACAACTAAAAGTACTTCCCATAAAATCAAATAGATGCTTGGAATGGATCCTTTTACTTGTCATACATTGTAATATGTTGACCTTTGGAGTGCTTGATCTCCACAAATTCACCTGCAAGTAATACACAATGAAGCATATACAAGGTCAAAGCACCAAGTACAATCTATGATCCTATGTTGATGACTAAGGAATTCAACAATGAAAGAAATGATTCATACATAATATCATTCATGGGAAAGGAACTTTTATTGCATAAATGAAATAAGAGAGAGAAATTAGAACCAAGAGCATTAGTGTTGAGAAGTCTCTTCTCAAGAAAAACCTTTCCTCCAAAGATTCAAAATTTTCCACCTAATGCTCACTCTCCTTGGATAGATTTGGATAGAGTTTTGATGTTGTAGCATAATTTTCCCCCCTTTACCCATGGGGGGTGAGCCAATACTTATAGCCATGGGAGGATAAGGAAGGTTGAAAATATTATGGGTGAGGTGGAGGGGAGATCCTACAAGGATGTATCTCGATCCCAGGTGGTCCAAGAGTCTAGGTATGAGGTTACCATGAAGCCAAGCTTTGAGAAGCTTCGTGAAACTTCTCTTTTTACCTTTAAAACTTGAGCAACACTCTTTGTCAATCGAGATAGAGTGTTACCCACATCACACCGCTCATTGTATGGAGGAATGTGGCAGTGGCACTACATTTTGTTCATGGAAAACATGCATTACAAAAAGAGGAAACACACATTGTCCACAAGGAAAGTGTGGTGGTGGACAAAGGCATTGAATCATTGATCCTGACCCAAATTCAACTTCACAACTTGGGAATTTAAGGCAAGTTCTGATGTTTAGTTCTCATTATACGATGATGACAAGAAATATGTGTAACATCATTACTTAATAGACTCTCTAGAGTGTATCTTAAGAGACATCTTAAAGTGTCTCTTAAGATACACTCTAGATAGTCACTTAAGACACATATAACTAGTGATGTTGCTTAAGTGACACGTGATTGAAATTTCACAAAAAAATACTTGGTCAGTTGACACCTTTTAATGTTGAGAACTAATATTTAGATCCATCTTTCAGTGATCCCAAATGTAGTAGTTCTCTAAGCCTTGAAGCCATGTTGCATAGTTTGTGGTCATCCTTAAACCACAACTTCATAGAATCTTCTATTGTTTAGTGGTCATCCAAAACCACCCACTTAGTTCAAGACATCAACTTATGCTATATTTTGATTCACAGAGCACCTTCAACCATTTTCATCTATCCTTTTGTAGATTTTAGATCTATGCTTGGACTCATATACAACCTTTTGAATTAAGGGGGGGAATGTTGGAAATATTAGTCCTTTAGGGTTATAGTTATTATTGTATTTTGTATCAATATTCACTTGATTTGGATACCAAGCTCGTCATTATGAATCGGTAAATTCACTGGGATTCCAAGAGATACCTTGGAATATGAAACCAAGGGTTATAGTGATTGTATTTGTATGTACATATCTATTAATGAAAAACATCTTGCACTCATCTTATTTCTTTTGTATTAATCTTTCACATAGTGCAGTGTTCCAACAACAACAATGTCTAAGAATGCCTAGCCACCTCCAAATGTCTTAAAATACTGATAAAAAAAGGAAAATGTCATGGGAAAAGAGAATATTTTCCAAGAATGTTTAAGAATTCCCAATCACTTTTGAAAATTCCTAGGAAACTAGCAAAAACTATAGACATCAATAAAAAATTGAGCAATAGTTAAAAAATTCCCAACTAGTTATAAAAATGTCCAAGGAAAAAAAATTCGGTCCATGTAATGATAATGATAGGAAATTATATGTCCGACCTTAGGAAACCAAATTCACTCCATGCAATGATGAATTTTCCCAGCCACTAAAATAAATGCACAAGTAGGGGATAAATTTTCCCTGAGTAGTTAATAACTCTTAAAACTCAATCTAGAAAATCCCCCATAGTATAAAAAATCTTAAATTTAGTCCCTTGAACACTATCATTGATTGGGAATCCAACATAGCATAATTAGTCGTTGTTGGCAGTCTATGGATCAACAAACCAAGAAGAAATGAAATAATAAATCCATTAAAACTCATATCTCTCTCATACACCTTTTATACTCACTCATTTGAATACATTAATTGCATGTTGAGTTTTTAAATGAGATAGGTAAAAAAAGTGCAAAAACATACACTCAACAAATATGGTACATAATTTCACATTATTTACCCTGAAAACCCAACAGGAAAACCAGCAACAATGGTTGCTTAGTGTTTTATTTTGGCAACGCTTGGTTACAATGCGGCTTTGGGCTCTCTAAGGTCCATTGTGCTTCCCATT
>LPNX010511337.1:56642-153752 GCA_001517045.1 Pseudotsuga menziesii | reverse complement strand
TGTAACGTTTTAGTTGGGCTCCATTAACGAGCTTCCAAAATACTAGGCCCTGCATCATCCTTAGTCAGACTGAACCATTGGGATGTATCTCTTCGACAATGTAAGGTCCCATCCATTATGTGTGGAGCTTCTTAGGTTTTCCTTTGACTCGACTATTATAAAGTAACGCAAGGTCACCGATCGACAGGTTTTTGTTTTTGATGTTGCAGTCATGCCATGCTTTCTGTTGTCGCTTCTGAATTTCTTAGTGTTGTATGGCAATGAGTCGGTGTTCTTCCAACTTACTGAGCTAAAGTAGTCGGTCCTTCCTTCCCTGTTCGACATCGACATGGAGGATTTTTGCAATAATAGGCATCTATTTTTGGAAGTGTAGTGGGACGACTGCTTCTTGTCCATAGGCTAGTCGAAAGGGGGTTTGGTCAGTCGACCATTTATAGGCTGTCCTGTACGCCCGTAAGACTGCAGGGATATTTTCGTCCCAGTCATCCTTGTCAGCATTACATATTTTGGTTAACCCTTTGGTTAATTTTTTATTGAAAGCTTCAATCGCCCCATTCGACTGAGGATGATATGTTGTACTCCGTCGGTTGTTGATGTGGAATTGGTCGATCAAGTTTTTGATAGTTTTGTTGATAAAGTGTGTCCCCTAGTCGCTAATCAATGTTAGTGGGCATTCGAATCTAGTGATGATGTTTTCGTAGATAAATTTAGCGGCTACCTCACTCGAACATGTATCGACGGGTTCAGCTTCTGCCCATTTAGTGACATATTCTACTGCAGTGATAATATATCTTGCACCTGATATTTTGGCTGGGATAGGAAATGGTCCTATGAAGTCTATAGCCTAGATTTCGAATGTGAGACTGGGGTTTACTGATATCAAGGGAATTTCTGTACTCAATAGGGGTTGACCAAGTCATTGACATCTTTCACATCGACTAACAAAACTTTTGCAATCTCTGTGGAGCGTCGGCCACCATAATCCTGACTGTTGGATTTTCTTGGCAGTTGTGTCTGCTTGGAAATGTCCTCCTACAGGTCCATAGTGTGCTTCATGCATGATTTATTCTCGTTCATGTTCGAGTACACACCTTCTGAGGATGTCGTCTAATCCCATTTTGTATAAAAATCCATTGATGAGGCTGTATGGTGCAGCCTTCATAGCTAAGATTTGTTTTTTCTTGGTATTCATACCTTCTGGTGCCTGTTCGGTTTCTAAGAACTGATCTATTTCTTCTAGTTCTTCTGGCACTGCTTCTATGCGAAATAAATGTGCATCTGGTAAGTCGTCTTCGACTCCAATCGGTTCCTCTCCTGTGTCTATTCGGGATAGATGATCGGGCCCGACATTTAGCTTTCCTGGTCGGACAATGACTTCGAACTCAAATTCTTGGAAGAGGAGTAGCCATCAACAAATCCTCCCATGATGGAGTGGTTTATTGACAAGGTACTTTAGGGCTTGATGGTCAGTATAGAATGTGAAGGGGTTGGCTAAAAGGTAATGTCGATACTTTTGGAGTGAAAATACCATACCTAGGGCTTCTCTTTCTGTGGTCGAGTAGTTTCGTTCAGCCTTATTTAATTTTCGACTGCTATAAACTATAGGGTAGTCCATCCCATTATCTCCTGGTTGAGTTAGGATTGCTCCTATTGCTATTCCTAGTGCATCGATATGCACATGGAATTTGTTCGACCAGTTTGGAAATTTTAGGATGGGGGCTTCGACTAGTTTTCTTTTCAATTTTTCGAAAGAGATGTGGCATTCCTCTGTCCACTTAAACCCTTGATATTCCTTTAGTAGTTCTTCGAGAGGATAGGTCATATCTAAATAGTGTCTTATGAATTTTCTGTAATAGCCTGTATGGCCAAGTAACACCTTGACTTGTTTGGGGTTTACTGGTGGTTTCAGGTCGAGGATAATTTTAATCTTTGCAAAGTCGACCTTGATACCTTCTTTACAGGCAATATGCCCTAATAGTATGCCTATGGGAGTCATAAATATACATTTCTTAATGTTCAGGGAGAGTTGAATCTGTCAACATCTCTCCAGCATAAGTCTGAGCCATTTGCAATGATATTTTAAGGTGGGGTATATTGTCTAGTCGTCGAAGTGTACTTCCATGGTCTTATATATATACTCTTGGAATGTTTTGGCAACAATTCAGGAAAACAATGCAGGTGCATTCTTTAATCCAAAAGGCATAACTCTATAAGAAAAGGAACCAAATTCACACACAAATGTTGTCTTTTTTTTATCTTCTTTAGCTATTGGTACTTGGTTATAGCCTGAGAATCCATCTGTAAATGAGTAGCATTCATGTCCTGCAACTTCATTCAAGATTTCATCTGCATAAGGGGTTGGGAATGGATCTGTCAGTGTTACTTTGTTGAGCTCCCTAAAGTCGACACAAATTCTTAACCTTGTCGGGTCATGTTTCTTGGGCTGTATGACAATTGGACTTGCCCATTCCGACTAGTCGATAGGGTAAATGATCCCTACTGCTAATATGTTATCAATTTCCTTTTTAACTATTTCCTTGTACTTGTGAGCTAGTTTATAAGGTCTTTTCTTAACAGGTCGAACATCAGGTTTAGTATCAATTTTCATTTCTCCCATTTCTTGGACTAAGCCTTTTAGGTCTTTATAGTCCCTGGCAACGACGTCTTGGAACTCTCTTAGTAAGTTCACGATTTCGGTGGTCTGCTGGGTGTTCCAGTAGTCTCCAATTTTTGCTAGTTTTGGTCGGTCATCGTTTGAAATGTCGACCTATTTAGTTTTTACTTTGGAATCTATCCACTCTAGTGCTTTAGCTTCATTAATTGGCCAACTTCCTCTTTGAACTGTGAGAATGTGGCATGGAAATCGGCTGTAGTCATTCTGTCAATATCTTGTTTGTCGGTTGTCACGACTTTCAGGATCGAGTGGATAGGTTTTGTTGTTTCAACGTAGTTGGATTTCCATATGAAGCTCTTGCCTTCTGTGTTTTCATTTTCTAATTGTAAATGGGTCAGCTGTGATGTTGACCATATTTGTAGATTGTTACAGTCCTTTATTGGTTGATGGTCTTGGGAGGGTTGTTTTTCGGTCGGTTGGATAAATTGTTTAATTTGTTTTGCTGTCTCAACTAGATTTTCATTTTGAGGTATGAAGTTGAAGTCTTTAATAAAAATTTCCCTGAGTTCGTGCCAAAAGAAGGTTTCACCTCTAACTTCATCCATCTTCTACCATTTATTTGGTAGGTCGGCTAGGGTTGAAGGGAACAAATGTGGCCAGGCTTGCTCATCTTTGTATCCAAGTCTTCACCACTCCTTTTCACAAGTTTTGATATGTTATTCTGGGTTTTGAACTTGGGTAAAGATAGGTATCTGGGCTTGCTGGGTTAACTTCTTTCCTCCAAACCTCTCGATGAAGTAAGTCGAAGAAGTTGTCCAGTTCTGTAGTTTTGTCTGATGGGTGTCCCACCATCTAGCTACTTGACCTGTAAACGTTTCAACTAAGCTTTGAATTTGGCCATGTTCACCAATATTTTTAGATACGTGTTCAACGTGCATAACTAGTGATTCCCTCTCCTTATACCTTGGTAGTTGTGTAGTGTTTAAGTTTGTTGGTTGTAAGGTAGGGCGTTCCCTTATTTTCTTTTCAAAGACTTTGGGGATAATTGATACTATGAAGCACTATCGGGTGGGTTTTTTCTGTACTTTTTGTATAGTCCAGCACCCTCTTGCTTGTGTTTCATAATTCTCAATCTCCCAGTCATACAATTCAACGTCTAAGTTATAACCAATTGAGTCTTGGTTACCTAAGTTAAGTTCTCCATGGATGTTTGGTTCTGTGTAGTCTGCATCGTTGTGGATTTGGTAAAGTTGTCTAACATTTCCTCATCAATAGGTTCAGTCCAAGGCTCTCCTTGGGATGGATGAATGGGTAAAATGACCCTTTGACCATTTCCTTTTAACTTGATTCGTTCCTTGTCCAAGGATATGGATGCTTTCATCTTTCTTCCCCAAGGTCAACTGACTAGTGCTGGGAAGGAGCTAGATCCTTCTTTTGGGTCAATAATTTCAAAATCAACCTTGGTCGAGATTCCTCTAATGGTCATGTCGACGTTTTTCTAGACTCCAATGGGTTCAATTAGGCCTTGGTCAGCGATTTTTAGGTAAATGCATGACTCGTAGAGTTGAGGTCTGCCCATTTGTTCCCAATTATCCTGAGTCATGATATTCACTTGTGACCCGAAGTCAAGCACTACTTTTCGGACATGGTAACCTTCGATTTCCAGGTCGACAAGTGGGTCGGCATCACTTTTGTCTTTTTGGTTCAAGCTGCAGATGTTTTTTTTTTGTTTTTCAGGGTTGGTACCTTTTATTTCATGCAATAATTCAATGAACTGAGATAATGATTTATCTTTTTGAACAAGTTGGATTAGCTGATTTATTATGTTGTGTCGACTATTAACGATGTCTTCTTGTCGTGCAATGTCTTGAAATGTGTGAGTTGCTTCTTGATAAGTTTGTTTTTCCTTCATAAGGTCAGGATAAACATTTGTGTCTTTAATCTTACTAATTCTGGGGTTATCAGGTCCTGTTTTGTGCCTTGTCGAGTTACAATATGTATATTTTTAGTAGTTATTACATCATGTTTTTGCACACAAGACAAGACATTAACATATTTTTTGGTATTAATTTTTTCTAGCATAGTAGGGGAATCCTCAAGTGAGTGATCGCCTACTTCACAGTGGGTATAGAATTTGAGATCAGTCCTGTCCTTGTATGGACAGTCTGCATACCAGTGACCTTCTTTGTAACATGTGAAACACTGTGTGGGTCGACGCGGGCGTATGTCGCGATTCCCTGGGAATCGACCTCCCCCTCCGTAACCTTGGTGTTGATTATCGTACCGGTGCTCGTATCGTCGACCGTCATATCTTTGTCCATTTTGATCATTTGGTGGATTGTTTTGCTCGTTATGTTGCACCACTGCATTTGTTTGGTATACCGGGTGATAGTTCTGTCAGTCCTTTAGGTTTAACTAACAGTCAGCAGTGTTATGACTTTTGGTTTCGCAAATGGCACACCAGGAAGCCTTGCTATTCTTCATGTTAAATGGGAAGTCTGTTGTAGAGTGATCTCTGTGTTCCTGGAAAATGTCGCAAAAGGATTTGGTCTGTACAAAGCGGACGTCTTGTCAACTATATTCTTGTTGACAGTTATCTTTCGAGTGGCCGTTTGTTGAGCACTTGGTGCACCATATCTTCTGATTCTTGAGGCTTAGCTCCTTCAGAGACTTCTGTACATTCTTGAGCTACTGTTCCAATCTGTGGTCTGTGGGGTACGCGGGTATATCCTCGTCCATTTCAACCTAAAGAGCTTTCGTTAGCGCATCCTTGTACGTTTTGAACATCTCCAGACTAATGTGTCGATGTACTTTTTGCGATAGTCCTAAAAGAAACCATTGAATTAGTAATTGTTCATCAATAACGTAATCCAATTGGCTCAGTAAATATTTCCAACGTTTATCATAGTCACGGACGGTCTCCCCTGGCTTTTGTGATGTGGTTTTAAGCTTCTTTGCGGCTAGGTGCTTAGAGTCTGGTGTTTTAAAAAATGAGAAGAATTGCGCCTTAATCTCAGCTTTTATCGCTCTGGGTTGTCTTTTCGAAAAGGTCATGTACCAAGTCAATGCCATTTTCCTTAAGGCTCCTGCGAACTGTGTTATTTTTCTATCTTCATCTATAACCTGGTTGGCTTCCCAGGTCGACTCGCATACGAACCAATGTCATCGGGGGTCTTCATATCCCTCATAAAGAGGAATGTGAGCCGATCTGTGACCCATTTCTGAATCACTTTCACTGCTCTCAGAAGTTGGCGGCGGTGGAGGTGGGGGTGGTGATGAGGGTGGTGGATTCTGGTCGACGGAACTTGCATTCCCGTCGGTTGTCAAGTCTTCGTCGACTTGCAGTTGGTTGATGTCGACTTCTGTTGTCGATGGTCCACTGCAACTTTTTGTTCGCAGGCCTGATTGTTCGATTTCTTCTAAAGATGTATTTGGCAGGGGGGGGCTCCTTCATGTGTCGGTAAGAGCAAGTGGATAGTTTGGAGGGAGGCTACCGGTTGAAACGTCACCCAGTTCCCTTCCACTGGTCGATGTATAATAAGGTGTCGTCCAGGGTACGTTTTGTCACCTAGTCGGCTCCATATAGTGAAGTCACCAACTCGTAGTCGGAGGTCCTCTTTGATAATAGTCTGTATTCGAGTACGCGGATTCAATGGGGAAAGGGTTGTTTATTCACTGGGAGATCTTAATTGGAGAGCTTCTGGCTGCTCTATCCACACTTCTTCCTCCTTAGGGGACGCTTCTTTCTCCATTCTCTCTTCATGTTGGTCATGACCTGACTCTGGTGGATTCTCTTTGCGGTCGTTCTCCATAGGGTTTTGTCCTTTGTGCAGCTCTAAGGCTCTTTCACATCTTGCTTCCCTTCTCTAGTGTCTCTCGTCCCTTTCTATTTTATTAATGTCCGACATACTTTCATAGGATACTATTCTCTTGAGGTTTTCATTGGCCTACTTCTCATTACTGGTGACTGATATCAGATTCTACTCAACTAAGATCCACTATGCTTTATCTTCGACACATGACCAGCTACCCCCCCATAGCCTACCCGACGCTTTTTAGAAAGCCCGGATAGTTCGGTCTATTTTCTTAGGAAGTATTCCCACTCCCTTTCGGCAGTGAATTTTTCCCACTTCCTCTAGTTCTTCGCCCAGTTAGAGTTTGTTAGTTGTTCGTGAAGTGATGGATGAGGTTCGACGATATGTGCTACTCCTTTCTCAATCAAGAATTTGAACAGTAAGGTCGGTAGGGATCACAAAAATTGTTCTGTGAAATCTGTGTAAAATTTCTCTTTGACAGTTTCCACTGAAGTTCTGTCTTCGACTGCTTGCTCCTCACAAAAGTCGTCGACAATTTTCTCAAACCACTACGACAAATTTGTTCGGCCTCCTCGGATAAGTTTTTCCAGCAACTTCTGTTCTTTAGTTGCATCCGGCTTTCTCATCCAGGAGTTGCTTCAAGAGTTGGGGCACTAATTCGACAAAATTTTCATGCGTCTCTGTAAAAAATCTTTCTTTTGCTTCAGCGACTGTTAATCTGTTCCTTCGTGCGTAATTCTGCAAATAGTTTGCAATTTTATGTCCCCACCAGTCCTTAATCTCCTATCCTGGTATCATATGTGAGCATATATTTCAGTCATGTACTACCGGCAACGAAACCAATGTTGTAATCTCACAGATCACATAAGGTTACCAATAATACATACTAAAACATATATAAATATAGAACAGAGACAAGAGACAAAAACAGATAGGATTAAACAGATTATATTATTACAACGAGTCCATACAATGCCAAGAGTGAACTGAGTTCTTGTCTGGCTCAACATCCTAATATATACAATTTACAGATGGTTACAAATTAACTACCTGTTGGTTCGGTGAACCAACGCGAATTTTTAGATAGCCGACCTAATCTTTTAGTTTAGTCATCCGGCCGACTTAGTCGATTGATTGACTAAGTTGGCCCATCGACTTAGTCAGTTGATCGAATAAGTCGGTCCTCGTTCAAGTCAACTTATTGACTTGCTCCTTCTACAGGTCTACCCCCCCTGGCTTCATTAGGAGTTGAGCCTAAACGGAGGAGTCAAGAACAAGGTGATAGCCTTGACTCGAGACTTGCCCCCAAGGACACACCGAGTGGCTTGAAGATTTCTGCCACGTGACCCAAGTGTGTGAAAGGTAGAAACACCTACCTTATCCACAAGGTTGGAATGGCCTATCTTATGATCACATGGCCACTCTCCCTCATGCTACAACACAAGTTGGCCCTTCAATATCAACCTCACAAATCAATCATCTACATCAGCCACATCTATCTTCTCATCAAAATCCTTGGTACCCAACACAATTTCCTATCCAATCCACCCTCCACCCTAACCATTATAAAGCAGTATAGTATGCTTACAGTGCTGAACTACAAAATGTTCCTATATTTCCCTCTTGTTCTACCTCACCTACACCACTGCAAAAAGGTTGTGCGTTGTTGCAGCAAATCCATACGAGGCCTAAACATGTTTTAAATCCAAGTTTTGCAGATGGAGTTTCTTCTAGTCCTCATAAGCAAGTAGACAAGATCAACAAGACACACGTAATATTTGATGGAGAACAACCATTGGAACCAAAAGCATCATTCACATCATTAGATCCGAAACTCTTATGCATTGAGGAAGATGAGTTTAATAAGGATATTCATGGTGTAACATCCATGAGAAATCAAGGGAACAAAGACTATATTGAAGCTTGGTTTCAATTTGTCATCGGTTTGCAACATCATTCCATGCTTCACCAATTCTTGGCACCATCATTTTAAGGGAAGTTGATCTCTCATATCCTAGCATTCATAAAGTTATATTTTTCTGCTGGGAGTATGGGCATACTTGAGTCACTTCTTCGAAAATGGCTCCATTGGAAATATGCATACACTTGAACAATTTTTTTTCCAAGTAGAATAGGGTAGGGTAGAATAACATAATAAAACCATGCTTTTGTTTTTTTTTAAGTTTCTTTTTTTTTGAATAAGTATGCTCTCTTCTTGCGCCTTGTTGCAATCTGGAAGATCATAAAGTAGAAAGATAAGTAATGGGTATGAGATGTTTTCATGAATTCTTTGGAATTGTTGACTATTTGAACAAAATGCCTAAGTCATTTTTTTGTCATCAATTTCCCAATTTCAATTTGTTTCTATTGGTTACAAATAAAAATAAAAATATTATGAAAACAAAATTACAGCAATTAGGGAAGGCGAATGAAGGATCCACAAGAAAATGAGTCAATGATTATGGAACCCTTTAAGCTTGAAATTTGGCATGAATTTGTTAGCTGCAACACCCAGCTATGACAATGAGATGCAACACCCAGCTGTGACTGATTACTCTCAGCTGTGATTACTCTCAGCTGTGACAGTGAGCTGCAACACTAGCTGTGACAGTGAGCACACCCAGCTATGACTATGCTACAAGTAAAAATTTATGAGTTTGAGATATGTGTGTGTTGCACATCATGATATGTATTTAGTTTTTATTTTCCACAAAAATACACATGCTTTATTTCAATATTATGTCATTTTTTTTAAGAGTTGCAGCTGCGGTTGCAACAGACCGTGTAAGTCAATCTAGGTGCTCAATGCTTGAAATTTTTGGTATGGATGTGTGTTATATTTAAATTTACATCATTAAAAACATTCACATCTATTCCTGTCACTTTTTGGGGGTCAAATTTAATTCATTGGATTTTTGTAACATTTTGGCTTGAAAATTTTACTGAAACATAGTCGGGACAGTCCATTTTTGAGAGACCAAATGGACTTATTTTTAAAAATTGTTTACATCCCAATTATCCCTTTGAATCTAGTTTCCAAAACAATTTTAATTTTTACGATTGGGTGTTAAATGAAAATTTTATGGCCAAAATACTAACAGGGTGTCAAGAAGGCAGCTTAGGAACAGAGCTGGGACAGTCAATTTTTGGATGTCTTATTGGAAATATTTTGCAAAATTGTTTCATTGGTATATTCCCCCATGAATCTTGAATCTGGTTTACAACGCAATTTGAATCACTCCATTCTGATATCGTATTCATATTTTATGACCAAAATACTGACTGCCTATCACAAATCTGCATTCCTAAAACTCTATTTTCGAGACTGTTTATTGGCTTATTTGACCCATCAATTCTTGTTGGATTCATAACATATTTCTAATGGAGATACCTACATGAATCTAATTTCATCTCCAATTAGAATCACATCAATCCTTTATCAAACGAAAAAGTTAAGCCTAAAACCGTGACTGTTTGTCTAGTCCAGAATTTGAAAAAACACCTTGTCATGCAGGCTGTTATTGAGTGATTTGGAACATCATTACATAGAATTTTAAAAACATGTTTCTAATGGAAATGTACCTATGAATTTAATTTCATTTGGATTTTTAATCACTCAAATTGGACAAGGAACGAAGAATCTATGATCAGAATACCGTTGGTGAGTCTAGATGGACATTGCTCTCCCGCAGGTATAAAATGGATTTTGCTTTGTTCATTTTTCTTTGGATTTGTTTTATAAGTAATTGCTTGTTGTTTTTTTTCATGAGTGTTGGGTAAAGAGAGACCAATCATCTCTCTTCTTCCATCATCTCATGTTTTATTGCAGGAAAGTGCTAGGTTTTTGCAGGTCCTTGGAAGAAGAAGGTCAATGCATGCATAAGTGACTCTTGAAGACTTTTTATCAATTTGCAAATGGATTGAGCACATAAAAAAAATGGATAGATTGATGTGCAAACCATACCAATTTTCAATAAGTCAAGTCCCATTACTACATGCCAAGAATCATTTTTAGACACTTTTCATATCAATTGTTGCCGAAAAAACCCCTTAAGAATCCAATTTCCCTATGGTAGATTCATTCACCCTCCTCATTTAAAAACCCTAAAAATCCATTCATGTTGAAGTCCCATTTTCCACTGCTTATGTCGTCATCATAACCGTTTTTTTTCCCATCACTACTACATCATGACTTCACATATACTTTCCACTTCTGAGTTTCATGTTGGTTCTATTTTTCACTATGATTCTTCACAATCATTTATTTTGTACTCGTATTGGATGATGTGGAATTCATTAAGGTCCACCTTCCAATGGTCTTGTCCCATCCACTCCGACACATCATCTAGGATCGAGATTAGAGTTTGATAATGCCCTGGTATCTGCATGAATCAATGGCATATTTTCTTGTTGCTCATCATGGGGATTCATTAATGCCTCTTGATTGACAAATCTTGCAGGTGATTCGACTCCAGTACATCCATTCATACGTGTCAAGATGCACTAAGGTACTTTAGAGCTCACTGTCATCAAAGGTGAGTTTCTTCACATTGGTTAACAGCATACATTAATGGCTGGTAATCCAATGATTTCTTTCCATGCTTGACTTCAACACATTCATTCGCATGGTAAGAATTGTACCTCAGTTTGTAGCGATTAAAGATATGTGATCTAATGGTTTCAACAATGACTTGCCGCATCATTTGTTCAGTAGTTTTGCAATTCCTTTCCATTTTATTTCAGCAGTTGATTTTCAGAATAAGAGAATGGGCTTTCTGCTTCTATGGTAGAATTTATCCTCATCAATTGTCTTAGCAGTTAGTCTTACATGCAACCAGCACAACATCATGGATCAAATTTAGTCTCATCCAGTTTTAGCTCTCATATACATATGTCTTAGCATCAGATCGGCCTACATAGCTCCAGCATATACCAGTCCATTCATGTCAACCAAGGCTTCCATGGAGGTAACACTTGAGGTAAAATAGCATGAGTTTTTGATTTATTAAAGATTTAGGGAAATGTCATGAAGAACCACTAAGCATTATCCATTTCCATTTTCTATATAGCATTTTATGTCCATCCATTCCCATCATTTCCCACTCAATTCTAACACTTCATCATTCATGCACATCCCCTTCAAATTCCAACCCAACATCTCACCAACCCAACTGACCAAGCATGAAAAAAGGATACCTTATTGTTGTCACACAAGAACCAACAATAGGAAGTTCTGTTGCTACCACACAAGAACCAACAGTAAGAAAAGAAGTCTTGCTACTGCCACACAAGAACCAGCAGTAAGAAAAGAATCATTGCTACTACCACATAAAAAACAACAATGAGAAGAAATAAAGCAGTTGCTTGAAGGTTGTTCTTTCCATCTTTGGGCTCTTTTTTTTATGCATACGGGAACTACAAATCCTCTATGGCTGCAAATTGAGGAAATGATGCATGAGGGCATGCTTTGCATTCATTTTAAAAGGTAGTCCTGTAATAATTTGCAGCAAGTTTATGACCAGATTCAAGGTTTGCATATTGTTTTCCCATTAAAAATGTTCTCTTGAAGTACAAGCAAAAATGATTGGGGAGTTTTCTGAATTCATTAATTATCTCAAGAAGCCTAGAAAACCATTGAAAAAATGATCTACAGCTGTCACGAAAGAACCAGCTGTAGGAACACAAGGAATTGTTGTTGCTTCTCGAGAACTTACAGTGGTAGAATTCTATGCTGCCATATAACAGAGAATACATTCAGAGGTATGAGTTTCATTGTTCAGTAATGCCCACATTGGCTTACAATTGTTTGCATGGTCCTTGCATATTTGATGTTGTGATTCATAATGGAAGAGGGATGTTGTTGTCACTATGAAAATATTCCCAGAATAATGAAAGACAAACTAGCCTTTGGGAAAACATGCTTATATTTACATGGCGGCAAACCAAGTTTTGTTTTGGGGACATGAGATTTCATGATTACAGAGTTTCTATTTACATAACAAAAGCATCAATTGTTAGTGTTAAGCCATGCTCAGCCCACGGTTTCATGACCAGCCATCTATTTCTAGCTCATTTCATTACTGCATCTCAGAAGGTGAAGCGATATCCAAGGCAACAATGAAGGTAATAGCAGAATACATATTTCAATGATTATGTTTTTTAGTAATTTGAGTTTTTGGAGCAGCAATACATAGTCATTTCCAGATCCATGCTCTGTTTTCAAAATTAGATTATTAGAATCTACATGAATGTATGAAGTGAGATACATACATTCATAGGTTTTGTTAATTGATACAGAGATTTGTTGAATATGGTGGCTGCCAACTATTTTGAAATGGCTTGGTGTTTTGAGATTCTCATTCTTAGTTGGATATGGGCTTTATGCTTGCTGCAATTGGCTTTTTGGTGCTATATGTTGTCATTAATATTTTTATGAGCATGGAAACGATTGAGATAATCTATTGAACTACTTTGAAGCAGTCCTACCATACACAACAATTGAAAAATGGTCATTTTTATCAGTAATAAATTTTATAACAGTATGGAGGATTGATGTGCAGATCAAAACTTGTTTTCTGCCTTGAAGAGTTTTAATAAACCTAAGTACATGATGTATCCCCAGTTTGGGGGAGATGGTTGTTTACAACTAAGATGACAACTCTTCTTTTGCATGAGGACATGCGACATATTCAGTTTGGGGGAGTGGTTTTTGACATTCTTTGTGCATACTGATTTTTACTCATTTACAACTTGCAAAAGGGTAGAAATTGAAGTGGGCATATCTCCCAAAAGGTGATCTAGGTCTTAGTGAAATTTGGTGAGTAGATGCACCAAGGTAATATGAACTATACCTCAAATTTGCAGCCCAAACCAGTTTGTATTTTGTGAAATATTGGTTCAAGAAGTTTAGCTGCAAGGCACTTTTTCATGTTCATCCACATAAAATGCTGAATTTGAATTAATCATATCTCACAAAAAAGGCATTGGATCCTCATTAAATTTGGACAGGGAATACATAACATTATGAATAACAAACATGGAAAATTTCAGCTCAATCCAATGCACGGTTTTCGAGAAAATGACCATCATCACCTACAGTCAATTCACATTTTTCTCGAAATCCGTGATGTGGGTTTGTTTAATTTTTGGTGTGGAGATGAATTATAATGGTATTTTATTTCTTGAAAAATTTCATCCCAACTCAATTTGTATTTTGTGAAATGTTGGTTCAGGAAGTTCAGCTGCAACACATTTGTATTTATGTTCATCTACAAAAGTGTAGAAATTGAAATGGGCATATCTTTCAATTGGTAAAATGGATTCTCATGATTTTTGTACAAGTAGTGTATAATACCAAGATGAACAAGCTTGACAATTTTCATCCCAATCCAATGTAAGAGTTTTGAGAAAATGGCCATAATCACGTAAATCTAATTTGCATTTTCCTCGAAATCCGTGATGTGGGTTTATCTAATTTTTGGTGTGGAGATGAATTAAAATGGTAGTTACTTTCTTGCAAAATTTTAGCCCAACCCAATTCGTCATTTGGGATAAAATGAATTCGGAATTTTTCCGTTCAAAACGCCGCAACACCGTAAAATATTGTCATTTTCCGTTCCATCAGCTGCGAGTCCGTTTCCCGTTCCATCAACTGTGAGTCCATTTCCCATTCTGTCAGCTGCGAGTCCATTTTCCATTCCATCAGCTACGAGTCCGTTTCCCGTTCCGTCAACTGGGAGTCTGTTTCCCGTTCCGTCAGGTGTGAGTCCGTTTCTCGTTCCGTTCAGCTGTGACTCTGCCAAATTCGCCGCTAAATTTAGTGCTATTTGGGCTACAACTTCGCCAAAATAATTGCTAAAACCTTCACCAAATTCTCTGCTAAAATAAGCTGTGACTCCA
Organism: Pseudotsuga menziesii; assembly: GCA_001517045.1. NCBI lineage: Eukaryota > Viridiplantae > Streptophyta > Pinopsida > Pinales > Pinaceae > Pseudotsuga > Pseudotsuga menziesii. The sequence goes on along the minus strand of LPNX010511337.1, from coordinate 139,424 downwards.
CCAAATTTCTACTAAAGAGGTACGAATCCGCCAAATTTTCTGCTAAATTCTCTGCTAAGTGACTTTGCCAATTTCTGTTAAACTCTCCATTTCTTCTAGCTGCAGCTGTGTGAATGGTAAAATGAAGGAACAAGTGAATGAGTTTTTTTAATTGGATGCTACATAGGTATTGAGTTGCATGAGGACATGCAACAAGTTCAGTTTGGAGAGAGATGTTAGGTCCTAGAATTTTCCATTTTTCCATCACTTATCGACATATCTTTCATCCCTTTTCTTACCATTATTGTCCATCTATCATTCCATTTTCCATCCATTTGTTGTAGCTGTGCGTAAAACAACATGCTACTTCCATTGATGTTTTAAGTGGTCAATAATGATTATTTTCCTTTATCTTTGATGAATTAAAGACTATTATGCATAATTTTACTAATGATGGTTTGTGGAGTGATTTGTCATGTACAGGATGCTCATAGCTAGTTGTTACAGCCTTAACCAAAAATGCATGCCACATAAGAACATCTTGATTCGTGTCTTGATTTGTGGGCAGATGGAAATGAATATCAAAAATCCAAGACATGGGTTTTGTGCATAACATCCTCATTTACCTGACACTCGAAGAAATTGCCAAACAAAGCCACGGTTTGCGATATGTAGGTGGTTCTTAGAGAGGGTACTTTCCAGATTTGTTGTTGCAGGCGGTTCTAAAGTTGCCAGCAGTTACGGCCGTGTTTCAACTATTGCAGATCACAAGTTGGGAGTTCAGTTCTTCATTTCTATGAGATAATTTTATGTATAAATATGTAATCAATCTCATTGAGAAAGGATATTCTTGGAGGAGAGAAATCAATGTTATGATGTAGGATTTGATCTAGATCCATTGTAATACTTCCATTATGATAATACATGCTGGCAATTTCTTAATTCTGGAGTTGTAGACTTTCATTGTGGAGATCTAGCTCTGCTCAATGGAGGAAGGGCCCTCTTCCCTGAGCAGATGCTGGTAGTGTTTATTGTAGGTGTTTTATTTTGTAGATCTGTTATTTGTTAATTCATGCTTTCATGCATTAGATTGATCATAGTTATTTTTATTATTTCGTTCATGCTTTCATTAGATTTATCATAGTTGGTTTCATATTAATTCATCTTGATAGATCATGGCCAACTTAACATTACTTCCAGGTTTATGAATTTAGATTTTGTTTCATAAGAATTGATTCTGTTGAAGTATGATTAGATTTACAGTTTGGATTTATGAATAGGTTTGAGTATTGATTTACTTTCAAGAAGTTGTGACCTAGTTTACAAATGGTTTCGATTGCATACCAATAGATCAACAATGGTAGGTAGAAATTGTACTTGCATAGATCTTGCATGATAGCTTTGAAATAAAATACTTCCTCGGGTTGATAATTTATGTTTAGCACCCTGTATGTTAAGTTTTAATGAACTGGCATATAGTGGGCACAACACTTTGCAAAGACAACTCAACTTGCAATGGTGACAGAAGTTCTTTGTGATGTATAGGATGGTGTTTTTGTACATGGTCCTTTGATTCCTTTGCTGGTTTGGGGAATTCTTCTTTCCATTCCTCCTTTGAAAATAATATTTCTTGTGATAAGTGGCATGCTTCTTCTAACAAGTTTCCAGAATATGGATTTTTTTTCCTACAAATTACACATACATTTGAGTAATAAGAGTGGTAAAAAGTTTTTCCTTTTCTCTTGCAACATTGACAAAAAACATATGCCTTTTTTTATTCATTCCTCTTGGTCTTCTTCCTCTTCTTCCAGTGGATTGGCTTACTACTTCCTTGAAGTGTTGATGCAGGTTGAGTCTTGAGACTCTTCCTTTTATCGCCCTTCTAATAGCTTCCACAAGAAGGATGAAGTGGAAGTGTGATTACAGCTTCCTTCATTGTTTCTCCTTCCTTTGGTGAGTAGGCCAATTCCTCCTTCTTTTGCATCCATGAAAACTTTCTTGTATCCCATGGCATTTTCATTTATTCCATCATATCCTAGGCCTTCATGTTTGAACCTTGTATTAACTTTGAATAGGGATTTGGATTCCTTGATTTCTCTTGTCTAGACCTTTTCTATTTCATCCCATTTTCCTTAACAATATCAAACCAGTGTCTCTGGTATGCTTCTAAAATTCACCAAAATGATCTTTTAAAATGTTCAAAGAAGATAAACTTAGTAGAATTGTCTTGGTCATAGTTTTGGTTGTGGCAATGGAAATGGAAGTCGACTTTGCTTCTCAGTGATCTTAAACAACTTATTTTCCAATGCCTTCTCTTTCTTTTCCAACTCCTTGTGTATTTGAGTTAGCATCTGATTGATCCTATCCTCATGCCAACTATCCCACTATGTGAGTTTCTCTCCCAATTGCAAGTAATGCAGTTTTCTCCTATTTGGTTCTTCCCTCGTGATAGTGAAGGTGTCCTTGCATGTGGTGAATTATTTTTGTAGCTCATCTTCTCTTTTCCTCTAATATTGATTCTCCTCTTGGATAGGTTTATTTAAATCTATCAACTCTTCCATCTTCTTCCAATGGTTAAGTTTGATTTATTTTTAAGTACTAGAAGCAATGTCATGGTGAAGGATACAATCACTCTAATACCATATGATTTGTAAATGAGGGCCTTATAGTATACTCACTTCACCAATAAGGATACTATGTAGATTAAAACTTTGGTCTTTGTTCTTTGTGTTATTTAGAGAGAAATGTTCGCCAAAATGGATTCAAATATTTCTCTTAAGTGTAGCTTACATACACCAAGCTACTATGAAAATCACAATCAACATGTTGAGTTAGCTTTTCCCTATTGTCTATACCAAGTAGACAGACTAGAAACTCCGCTAATTCTTCTCTATTGATTAACTCTGAATCCATTGTTCTTTGTGCACTTTGATATGATTTCAATCTTGTTATAGCTTTGTTTAGGTTTGGCCCAAACTATGGTGTGTGTTGTGAGGATTAGGTCAAAATAGCTAGTATCTAATCCTTTCTAGGCTTGGAAATTTTTATGGTATGTGTTTAGACTTCATACATTAGAGGGCATATGGTATGTGTTATGACTTCATACAACAAGAGGAATCTAGTATGTGTTCGGACTTTATACATCAGGGGGCATATGTTATAGCATGTTTTGATACATTAGTTTCTTCATGGCTGATGGGCCCACCTTAGAAGACATTGGTAGCTAAATCTAACCCAAAATACATGAAAAAATCATGTTTTGAGGGGCACACATTCCCTCCCTTGGAGAAAGGTGCATGTGAGTGCTCCTTTCCTTCAAGGCAATAGTGCGTTCCTTGGAAATTGTGCAAAAAATATAAAAAATCCCAAACCTAAACAATTATTATAGTAGTTTTTTAGTTGTAACTCCTCAAAACCACCTTTTAGTTGTCTCAACCATGTTAAGTAATTATAAATGAATCATTCATTGAAGAGATAATGGAACTTGCACTCACATTGTCCTTGTGCTATAAGAATTGCTCCAAGTATTATCAGTTTTTATGCCCTATCCCCCCTTAGAAACCCTTCTCTTTTAGTTCCATCATCTCTTGAGTAGTGAAGTCCATATTCATAGTTGATTTCTCTATTGTTTTAAATATGAATATTGAAGCAAGTTGAAGCATTAGTGGCACAAGTTAAGAGGAACCCAAACGAAGATTTCAAAAGGTGACAACAGCAAGATCAAGTAATAGTATTAGTTGTTTATTCTTAATAAAAATAAATATCTTTGCTTTGCCCCTGCCCCAATCCCCAAATATGATGTTTAATATATGATTGTCTTTGATGCATGATCGTTTAAAGGACTAATATCCATGATAGGTTAATTAGGGATAATTGATGATCAATTTGAGTTATTATTTTATTCATTTTGTTATGTAGTTAATAACTATTTGAGAAAAATATTCAATGCTTTTGTGTGCAAGGTACAAATTCCTTGATTGGAATGCATTAGAAGTTATGCAATTTGAGGAATTTGTATGATGACCGTCTAGAAATAGGAACCTCTTGTATTTCTCCATTAAATCAATTACTTGGCTAGTATTCATTGATCATAGGGAATTTGATCTATTGTCTCTCTTTTCTATATGTTATAGTTTTTCCCTAGCTATCTAGGATTTGTTCTTCTCAATAGTGAAGACAGAACACCTCTTAAGTGTATCTTACATACACCAAGCTACTATGAAAATAACAATCAATATGTTGAGTTAGTTTTTCCTGTTACTATTATTAATCCTCCCTTGACCGTACTAACTATTAGATTATTTAGCCTAACTTAGGAACCTTAATTAATTAATTGGGTCCACTAGTACCATTGGGTCCACTTGGACTAATGGTGCCACATATACCAGTTACTATAGTGTGGGGAACACTGCTAGAGGTTAAATACCACTTATCACATGTGCATGCATTAGTTTGGGTGCCTCCTAGACCAATCCCTACATTTTAGGAGCCACTGGGAGTCCCAGCACCAACCTACTTCAGTTAGTTGGAGTTATTACTAGTCAATCTTAGTTAGCCCCTAGTTACTTTCAGTTGGTTCAAATTCAGCTAGCTAGTGCAATCTTTGCATGGCTAATGCATGGCTGCATGTGGAGTAAGCGCCTTTTCCCGCCTACCACACTCAGTTGCACTAAGTTAACTAGTTGTCACTGATTATTTGAGTTGTTGGACATTTGGGAGTTGATTTATTGGACTTTGATATTGGTTGAGGCACCATGAGTTAAAGGTTTGGTTAGATACAGTCAGATCCACTTTGTAGATTCGAATTTCTTCCTAATGCATTCTAATTCTTCCTATTTGTAAACTATTATAACACCGAATTTATTATTGTGAATGATATTGTAAATTCTTGAGCTATACTCATATAATTGCTGTGTGGTTTGTTTTGTTCATTTTTTATCATCATTCTCCTTTACTGAAATCATACTTCAGAACTAATTGCTTGAAGATCTAAATGGCACAGCAATTCTATTATGGTATCAGAGCCTTCTCAGGCAGGTTTCAAGCTTTTTTATCCCCATCAAACATCAAAAGTATCTAGGTTTCCACAAAAGTCCCCTATGATGATTTGTTATCTTTGGATTTATTCAGAGCAGTGGAGAGGGTGTGACAGACATTGAAAACATGTTCATGTCGAGAGGAAAAGCATGATTCTAACAGTTCATATGTTTTAGTGTTTTGCAGTAACAATTATACAGGTGCTACGTAGCTTGTGTGAAGTTTTTGTAGTCAATTATGAGTTCTCAAACTCCTAAACCATGGATCCTCACAACTTCCAATTATCTTGATTGGAGGATTGATATGCAACTGGCCTTGCACAAGCATGGTTATCACAAGATCATACATGGATGGGAGCCTTAGCCTCATCAGCCAGTTGAAAGGAACAAGTTTATGAACCATTGTGATGAAGCATCTAGGCACTTATGTACTTATATATCCAGAGATCTTCTCTTCCACCTAGAAGGATTGAGGACTCCCAGAGAATCTTGGGAGAAGCTTTATATGTTGTTTAACAAACAAGATGAGCTTCAGGGACACTTTCTAGAGAATGAGTTGGTATATTTACATCCCAACAATTTTGATACTATTGAGCAATTCTTTACTAAATTCAAGTCTCTAATACTTCAATGCAGACATTACAAGACTAGAGTGGAAGGATGAGCAGAATGTACTTTCCATACTCAGCAAACTAGGCTATGAGTATTCTTTATTTGTTTCCATATTTAGTTCCAAGCAGGAAAGCCTTCCTAATTGGAAAACTCCTTCATTGGATTCTTTTCCAATTCCTTAATCAAGGAGCAAGGCAAGTTGATTCGAATGGGAGTCATCAATACCTCCAAAGATCATGCTATCCTAGTTACTGACTCTTCCAAAGCAAAAGAAAAGGAGAAGTCAAAGAATAAGAAGCCAAAATCAGCTAATTCGAAGTCTAAACAGAATCAGTAAACTTCCGAATGAGCCTCTGACTCTAAGAAGAAAAAGAAAAAGTGTCCATACTGTATGATGGGTTTTCATCCAGAAGACTTGTGCATGAAGAAGATCCTTGACCAGATGAAATATCTATGTGTGCAGAACGATATTTCCCTTCCACAAAGAGCAGTAATGTCAGATGATGAAGAGAATACTGAAGAATATGAGTTATTCTTGCATGCAAGCCTCTCTCCATCGAAGGCTGATATGATAGATTCTGGAGCATCCAACCACATGGTTGCTTCCAGGAAATCCTTCATCACCTTCCCTCTATTAGGAGGACCTACCAGTCATATGGGAGATCACTCTAAAATCCTAGATGTTGAGAGAGGTTTAGATAAAATCCTTCATGATTATTTCATACCCTCTCCTACAGCAAAGAAAATTGTTGAAGATGAAAAAGAAACCGATTTTTCCGTACAGCCAATTCGAATGGAAGAAAGTCTCCTTGATGTGACTCCTTCTCCTACTTCTCCAGAAGTGTATGAGATACCTGATATATCACCTCCTCACATGGATAATCCATAAGAAGACATTTGAATCTCTGTTTGTGAATAAAAAACACTCCTTCTATTCCTTGCAAAAATTCTCCAGTAATTCTTTGAATTTTGTGCATAGTTTACCGATGACTGTTTCAAAAATGGTAGAGGAATTTGATTTCTCTATCTATAATGATGTTGTTGGTGTGTAGATAAGTAATAAAATTTATATTCTAGAAATAATATCATATTATCAGAGTGATCCATTCATTCTCATTAATCTAGAGATTCCAGTGAGTTCCTATAGGATTCAATGCACCAAATATCAGAATTTTGAAGAAGGAGAAAATTGTGCATCTACCATCTCGGTGGAGCAAAGTTTTGGATCTGATATGTATCTACTTGGATCTGATTTATTTTATGATCTGATAATATGTGATTCAGGTTTTACGATTCAAGAGCTTTCAATATTTTTTCTAACTGGTTTCATCAATTTTGGTGTGACAAATCAAGCACCTCAAGTCTCCTTGAATTTTGTTGTTGAGAACTCGATGTTAGTTCTCTCTTATGAGTTTTATGATATCATATTTTTTGAATTATTGGTTATTGCTGAAGCTATATCGGATTATGGAGCTCAAAATTTTTCTCTCCACAGTCCCAGGGCTTCTCTACCTTTGGTCACATGCTCATCCCCTCACAAAACTAGTAAAGAGGAAGACATTTTGCGTCTGCCTCGACAGTTGCTCCTAACACTTGGGGCTGATTTTTCCACTTGTGGTTTGTTGTTCAAGGATAAAATATATTAGGTTTTTGGGTTTTCCTCACATGGTTCTAATTCTCAAGAACTTTTTCTCTCTCATCAATTGATTTTAGCTGCTCTACATGGGTCCATTTTTCACCGTGTAGTTGTTTATATTTTTTATTCAGTTGAGTACATTGTTCTTCTTCCAAAGAGGAATATTCCTCTAGACATAAGCATTTTTTTGGATTCATAGGTTCACCTACACAGAAGAACCAAGATACTGCATAGTGTTGCAAATAGCAACAAAAATTTTCACAAGTTCTTTCAAAATTTGTATTTCTGCTTGTTTGGAGGGGGGGGGGGCGTTCCCATGAGGTTTTCCCCTATTTCCTCGGTTGTATTAAGAAGCATTCTGTCTTTTAGATTGTATTTGGGTGACCTATGGTCTTGTTTCCAAGTTCCATAGTTGTCCAAGTTAGGATTTAGGGGGGGTTTAGGATTATTAATCCTCCCTTTACCATACTCTCTATTAGATTAATTAGCCTAACTTAGGAATCTTAATTAATTAATTGGGTCCACTTGGCCTAATGGGCCACATATACCAGTTAGTAGAGTTTGGGGAACACTGCTAGAGGTTAATTACCACTTACTACATGTGCATGCATTATTTTGGGATCCTCCTAGACCAATCCCTACATTTTAGGAGCCACTGGGAGTTTCGGCACCAACCTACTTCAGTTAGTTGGAGTTATTACTAGTCAGTCTTAGTTAGCCCCCAATTATTTTCAGTTAGTTCACAATCACTTAGCTAGCGCAATATTTTCATGGATAATCAATGGTTGCATGTAGAGTAGGTGCATTTTCCCACCTACCACACTTAGTTGCACTGAGTTAACTAGTTGTCACTGAGTTAACTAGTTGTCACTGATTGTTTGAGTTGTTGGACATCTGCGAGTTGATTTATTGGACTCCGATATTGATTGAGGCACCATGAGTTAGAGGTTTAGTTAGATACAGTCAGATCCACTTGGTAGATTCGAATTTCTCCCTAATGCATTTGAATTCTTCCTATTTGTAAACTATTGTAACACCAAATTTATTATTGTGAATTATATTGTAAATTCCTGAGCAATACTCATCTGTTTCCTATGTGGTTTGTTTTGTTCAGTTTGTATCTTCATTCTCCTTTACTGCAATCATAATTCAAAACTAATTGCTTGAATATCTAAATGGCACAGCAATTCTAATATTTCCCTATTGTCTATACCAAGTAGACAGACTAGAAACTCAGCTAATTGTTCTCTATTGATTAACTTTGAATCCATTATTCTTTGTGCACTTGGATAGGAACTCAATCTTGTTATAGCTTTGTTTGTATTTGGCCCAAAATCTAGTATGTGTTGTGAGGATTAGGTCAAAATAGGTAGTATCTAATCCTTTGTAACACTGGGAAGTGTTATGGTATGTGTTCAAACTTCATACATCAGGGGGCATCTGGTATGTGTTATGACTTCATACAATAAGAGGCATCTAGTATGTGTTCTGACTTCATACTTAAGGGGGCATATGTTATAGCATGTTTTGATATATTAGTTTCTTCTTGGCTGATGGGCCCACATTAGAAGACATTAATCGCTAAATCTAACCCAAAATACATGAAAAAGTCATGTTTTGAGGGGCACACATTCCCTCTCTTGGAGCAAGGTGCATGTGTGTGCTCCTTTCCTTCAATACAATAGTGGGTGCCTCAGAAATTGTGCAAAAAAATATAAAAAATCACAAACCTAAACAATTATTATAGTAGTTTCTTAGTTGTAACTCCTCAAACCCACCTTTTAGTTGTCTCAATCATGTTAAGTAATTATAAATGAAGCATTCATGGGAGAGATAATGGAACTTGCACTCACATTGTCCTCATGCTAGAAGAATTGCTCCAGGTATTATCATGTTTTATGTCCTATCCCCCTTAGAAACCCTTGTCTTTTAGTTCCATCATCTCTTGAGTAGTGAAGTCCATATTCATAGTTGATTTCTCTATTGTTTTCAAGATGAATATTGAAGGTTGGGAAGTTGAAGCATTAATGGTGCAAGTTTAGAAGAACCCAACCGAAGTTTTCATAAGGTGACAACAACAAGATCAAGTAATAGTAGTAGTTGTTTATTCTCAATAAAAATAAATATCTTTTCTTCCCCCCGCCCCAATCCCCCAATACGATGTTTAATATATGATTTTCTTTGATGCATGCTGGTTTAAAGGACTAATATCCATGATAGGTTAATTAGGGCTAATTGATGATCAATTTGAGTTATTATTTGATTCTTTTTGTTATGTAGTTAATAACTATTTGAGAAACATATTGTTGCTTTTGTGTGCAAGGTACAAATTCCTTGAATGGAATGCATTAGAATTTATGCAATTTGAGGAATTTGTATGAAGACCATCTAGATATAGGAACCTCTTATATTTCACCACTAAATTGATTACATGGCTATTATTCATTGATCTTAGGGAATTTGACCTATTGTCTCTCTTTTCGATATGTTATAGTTTTTCCATATCTATCTAGGCTTTGTTCTCCTCAACAGTGAAGACGAAACACCTCTTAAGTGTAGCCTACATACACCAAGCTACTATGAAAATCACAATCAATATGTTGAGTTAGTTTTTCCCTATTGTCTATACCAAGTAGACAGACTAGAAATTATGCTAATTCTTCTCTATTGATTAACTCTAAAGCCATTGTTCTTTGTGCACTTCGATAGGAATTCAATCTTGTTATAGCTTTGTTTAGGTTTGGCCCAAACTTTGGTGTGTGTTGTGAGGATTAGGTCAAAATAGGTAGTATCTAATCCCTTGTAAAATTGGGAAGTGTTATGGTATGTGTTCAGACTTCATACATACGAGGGCATATGGTATGTGTTATGACTTCATACAACAAGAGGCATCTAGTATGTGTTCCGACTTCATACATCAGGGGGCATATGTTATAGCATCTTTTGATACATTAGTTTCTTCATTTTTTATGGGCCCACCTTAGAAGACATTGGTAGCTAAATATAACCCAAAATACATGAAAAAATCATGTTTTGAGGGGCACACATTCCCTCCCTTGGAGCAAGGTGCATGTGTGTGCTCCTTTCCTTCAAGACAATAGTGCATGCCAAATATAAAAAATCACAAACCTAAACAATTATTATAGTAGTTTTTAGTTGTAACTCCTCAAAACCACCTTTTAGTTGTCTCAACCATGTTAAGTAATTATAAATGAAGCATTCATGGGAGAGATAATGGAACTTGCACTCACATTGTACTTATGCTAGAAGAATTTCTCCAAGTATTATCAGTTTTTATGTCCTATCTCCCCTTAGAAACCCTTCTCGTTTAGTTCCATCATCTCTTGAGTAGTGAACTCCATATTCATAGTTGATTTCTATATTGTTTTCAAGATGAATATTGAAGGTTGGGAAGTTGAAGCATTAGTGGCTCAAGTTCAGAGGAACCCAAATGAAGTTTTCATAAGGTGACAATAGCAAGATCAAGTAATAGTACTAGCTATTTATTCTCAATAAAAATAAAGATCTCCACTCTGCCCCCCACCCCAATCCCCCAATACAATGCTTAATATATGATTGTCTTTGATGCATGGTGGTTTAAAGGACTAATATCCATGATAGGTTAATTAGGGCTAATTGATGATCAATTTGAGTTATTATTTGATTCATTTTGCTATGTAGTTAATAACTATTTGAGGAACATATTGTTTATTTTGTGTGCAAGGTACAAATTCATTGATTGGAATGCATTAGAAGTTATACAATTCGAGGAATTTGTATGAAGACCATCTAGATATAGGAACCTCTTGTATTTCACCACTAAATTGAGAACTTGGCTAGTATTCATTCATCGTAGGGAATTTGATCTATTGTCTCTCTTTTCGATATGTTATAGTTTTTCCATAGCTATCTAGGATTTGTTCTCCTTAACGGTGAAGATGGAACACCTCTTAAGTGTAGCTTACATACACCAAGCTACTATGAAAATCACAATCAATATGTTGAGTTCATTTTCTCTATTGTCTATACCAAGTAGAAACACTAGAAACTCTACTAATTCTTTTCTATTGATTAACTCTGAATCCATTGTTCTTTGTGCACATCGATAGGAATTCGATCTTGTTGTAGCTTTGTTTAGGTTTTGCCCAAACTTTAGTATGTGTTGTGAGTATTAAGTCAAAATAGGTAGTATCTAATCCTTTTTAAGCTTGGGAAGTGTTATGGTATGTGTTCAAACTTCATACATCAGGGGGCATCTAGTGTGTGCTATGACTTCATACAACAAAAGGCATCTAGTATGTGTTCTGACTTCATACATCAAGGGGCATATGTTATAGCATGTTTTGATACATTAGTTTCTTCATGGCCAATGGGCCCACCTTAGAAGACATTGGTAGCTAAATCTAACCCAAAATACATGAAAAAATCATGTTTTGAGGGGCACACATTCCCTCCTTTGGAACAAGGTGCATGTGTGTGCTCCTTTCCTTCAATACAATAGTGTGTGCCTTGGAAATTATGCGCAAAAATATAAAAAATCACAAACCTAAACAATTATTATAGTAGTTTCTTAGTTGTAACTCCTCAAAACCACCTTTTAGTTGTCTCAACCATGTTAAGTAATTATAAATGAAGCATTCAAGTGAGAGATAATGGAACTTGCACTCACATTTCCCTTATGCTTGAAGAATTGCTCCAAGTATTTTGAGTTTTTATGTCCTATCCCCCGTTAGAAACCCTTTTCTTTTAGTTCCATCATCTCTTGAGTGGTAAAGTCCATATTCATAGTTGATTTCTCTATTGTTTTAAAGATGAATATTGAAGGTTGGGAAGTTGAAGCATTAGTAGCACAAGTTCAGAGGAACCCAAATGAAGTTTTCATAAGGTGACAATAGCAAGATCAAGTAATAGTACTAGTTATTTATTCTCAATGGAAATAAATATCTCTGCTCTTCTCCCCTCCCTAATCCCCCAATATGATGTTTAATATATGATTGTCTTCAACGCATGTTGGTTTAAAGGACTAATATCCATGATAGGTTAATTAGGGATAATTGATGATCAATTTGAGTTATTATTTGATTCATTTTGTTATGTAGTTAATACCTATTTGAGAAAAATATTGTTTCTTTTGTGTGCAAGGTACAAATTCCTTGATTGGAATGCATTAGAAGTTATGCAGCTTGAGGAATTTGTATGAAGACCATCTATATATAGGAACCTCTTATATATTTCATCGCTAAATTGATTACTTGGTGAGTATTCATTGATCGTAGGGAATTTGATCTATTGTCTCTCTTTTCAATATGTTATAGTTTTTCCCTAGCTATCTAGGATTTGTTCTCCTCAACGGTGAAGATGGAACACCTCCTAAGTGTAGCTTACATACACCAACCTACTATGAAAATCACAATCAATATGTTGAGTTAGTTTTTCCCTATTGTCTATACCAAGTAGACAGATTAGAAACTCTAATAATTCTTCTCTATTGATTAACTATGAAGCCATTGTTCTTTGTGCACTTCAATAGGAATTCAATCTTGTTATAGCTTTGTTAAAGTTTGGGCCAAACTTTGGTATGTGTTGTGAGGATTAGGTCAAAATAGGTAGTATCTAATCCTTTGTAAGCTTGGGAAGTGTTATGGTATGTGTTCAGACTTCTTACATCAGGGGGCATCTAGTATGTGTTATGACTTCATACAACAAGAGGCATCTAGTATGTGTTCTGAATTCATACATCAAGGGGCATATGTTATAGCATGTTTTGATACATTAGTTTCTTCATGGTTGATGGGCCCACCTTAGAATCATAGTGGTAGCTAAATCTAACCCAAAATACATGAAACAATCATGTTTTTAGGGGCACACATTCCCTCTTTTGGAGCAAGGTGCATGTGTGTGCTCCTTTCCTTGAATACAATAGTGTGTGCCTTGGAAATTGTGCAAAAAAATATAAAAAATCACAAACCTAAACAATTATTATAGTAGTTTCTTAGTTGTAACTCCTCAAACCCACCTTTTAGTTGTCTCAACCATGTTAAGTAATTATAAATGAAGCATTCATGGGAGAGATAATGGAACTTGCACTCACATTATCCTTATGCTAGAAGAATTGCTCCAAGTATTATAAGTTTTTATGCCCTATCCCCCCTTAGAAACCCTTCTCTTTTAGTTCCATCATCTCTTGAGTAGTGAAGTCCATATTCATAGTTGATTTCTCCATTGTTTTCAAGATGAATATTGAAGGTTGGGAAGTTGAAGCATTAGTGGCACAAGTTTAGAGGAACTCAACCAAAGTTTTCATAAGGTGACAACAGCAAGATCAAGTAATAGTACTAGTTGTTTAACCTCAATAAAATTAAAGATCTTCACTCTACCCCCTACCCCAATCCCCCAATATGATGTTTAATATATGATTGTATTTGATGCATGTTGGTTTAAAGGACTAATATCCGTGATAGGTTAATTAGGTCTAATTGATGATCAATTTGAGTTATTATTTGATTCATTTTGTTATGTAGTTAATAACTACTTGAGAAACATATTGTTTCTTTTGTGTGCAAGGTACAAATTCCTTGATTGGAATGCATTAGAATTTATGCAATTTGAGGAATTTGTATGAAGACCATCTAGATATAGGAACCTCTTGTATTTCACTACTAAATTGATTACCTGGCTCGTATTCATTCATCGTAGGGAATTTGATCTATTGTCTCTCTTTTCGATATGTTATAGTTTTTCCCTAGCTATCTAGGATTTGTTCTCCTCAACGGTGAAGATGGAACACCTCTTAAGTGTAGCTTACATACACCAAGATACTATGACAATCACAATCAATATGTTGAGTTAGTTTTTCCCTATTGTCTATACCAAGTAGACAGACTAGAAACTCTGCTAATTCTTTTCTATTGATTAACTCTGAATCCATTGTTATTTGTGCACTTCGATAGGAATTCAATCTTTTTTTGGCTTTGTTTAGGTTTGGCCCAAAATCGGTATGTGTTTTGAGGATTAGCTAAAAATAGCTAGTATCTAATCCTTTGTAAGCTTGGAAAGTGTTATGGTATGTGTTCAGACTTCATACATTAGGGGGCATCTGGTATGTGTTATGACTTCATACAACAAGAGGCATCTAGTATGTGTTCCGACTTCATACATTAGGGGGCATATGTTATAGCATGTTTTGATACATTAGTTTCTTCATGGACGATGGGCCCACCTTAGAGGACATTAGTAGCTAAATCTAACCCAAAATACATGAAAAAATCATGTTTTGAGGGGCACACATTCCCTCCCTTGAAGCAAGGTGCATGTGTGTGCTCCTTTCCTTCAAGACAATAGTGTGTGCCTTGGAAATTGTGCAAAAAAAATATTAAAAATTACAAACCTAAAAAAAATATTATAGTAGTTTCTTAGTTGTAACTCCTCAAAACCACCTTTTAGCTGTCTCAACCATGTTAATTAATTATAAATGAAGCATTCATGGGAGAGATAATGGAACTTGCACTCACATTGTCCTTATGCTAGAAGAATTTCCCCAAGTATTATGAGTTTTTATGTCTTATCCCCCCTTAGAAACCCTTGTATTTTAGTTCCATCATCTCTTGAGTAGTGGAGTCCATATTCATAGTTGATTTCTCTATTATTTTCAAGATGAATATTGAAGGTTGGGAAGTTGAAGCATTAGTGGCGCAAGTTCAGAGGAACCCAGACGAAGGTTTCAGAAGGTGACAACAGCCAGATAAATTAATAGTTGTTGATCCCAATTTTGTCATCATTTTTGGTTGATTAATTACTCTGTTAACACTATCGTTTGTCACTTTTTGGCATATTTCTTGCCATTCAGACTATCAACTAAACACATGTATGCATATATTTGAATATTATGCAAGTCTTAGTTAAATTTCATTATTTCATGATTTTATTGATAGTTATGTGACATTTGTAAGAGAGCGTGATATAAAGGTTTGTTTTGTAGGCTTTGATTTCCAAACGAACCTCCACTTGGGCACGTATTCACGATGAACATGCACAGTTGCATCCAGCTCGCCATCCAGCCCTCTGATCAACCCATGGCTCTGTTAGTTGGAATATTTCGAGGAGTTAAAAGCACAGAATGGTTTTGTGGTTCTACTAGCCACGCATCCTCTTGGTGCAAGATTCTTTGCTCTAGAACACTCGGGGTCCTATCCTCTCAGCTCGACACCACACTCTCTACCCACGTCGATGAAGATCCATAAACCTACAGCTCATGTGAAGAAAACTGACACGCAAAGGATTAGGGAGACAATTGTGCACTATCGTAAATCGTTACACAGTCATTTGTTTAGCAGTTAAGGTTGTCTATTTTTAGAGCAGTCGACCAATGAAAGGATCAACCTGCTCCTCTTCATTTGTAAATCTATAAAAATCTGTCACTAGATTAGAATCAAAGTTAGCTAGTAGTCGTCGCCATTGAATAAAAGCTCTGTAAACTCAGTTTTAGGTTTAATACAAATCCTATTTTCAGTTATGAATACATGCCTATGTTTCATGAGTGATTGAATAATTTAAGCACCACCCCTGATTGCTGAGAAGGACCCCTCAACAACCAGAGGTCTCCATTTGTGTATTTTCGTTATTCTCTTCTTGTAGATAAGTAGTTTCATTTCCATTTTTTATATGTAATTTGATTTCTTGTAAATTGATGTCACTTTGTCACCAGTAACGTGTATTGTCTGTTGTTAATTTAGTTTATGTAAGTGTTTTTAATATAGTTTATATTTCTAGGATTGAAAGTGACCGGTCCCGCATAGTCTTTGACAGTCTCTCTTTCATTTTGTTATCTAATCTCATATTTGCAACTAGCTAGAATTTAATTAGTTTAATGCTTTAGGATTAGTTTGTAGTTAGGTTCAATTATGTTGATGTTTCAGTAGCTGTAGAAAATAATATCTATCTGTTAGTTTGTTTTATAGGAAACAATTTACTTTCATAGAGGTAGATTAGTATAGCTGTTCCGCTACCATTTCAATTGCTAAATAGCTTAGTTACGGTCCTTTTCTGTACTAAATCCTCACATGCATGAACTAGATATTGTTAGGATCATTTAGGTTGTTTATTTTGTAATTTATATTTTTTTCGCCATCTCGACTGTCGTTCAGACTTTTTTTCTGTATTGTCATTAAGACTGTCATTCTGTATCGTCATCTGGACTATCGTTCGGATTGTAATATTTTTCTGTTTTGTTTACACTTGTTTAAAGTTCAGTTTTCTTAGTTTTTAGATTGTGTTATTTCTTTTAATGAACCAGTAATCATATATCGTTAGGACTTTGTTTTAAACCATATAAAACATCCATTAAGCTCTATAAGGATTCTTAGCTTTTATTCCTTTTTGCTTCAGTTTGCTTTTTGAGTTGTATTCCTTTCATTTCTGATTTCTTAACTGATTGTTGTTTTGGCACTTGTTGATTAGTTTAGTTTACTTTATCTTTGTTTAGATTGGTTTTAGATTAGACTTGTTGATTTTATGCTCTAAAAATACATTAGTTTTCTATGGTTGAGTATCAACTTTAGTTCAAGTGTAGAATCTGTTCTCTTTATTTCTGTAATTACTGAAGATGTATCTAGAATAGGATTGGATTCATAATATATTTATTAAGTTTTCTGACTTGCTTCTAAAATCATATTTATTTTCCTAAAAAAATTTGTGTTTTACCTCCTTAGATTAGCATACCTCCAACTTCAAAAGTAGTTATTAGAATAGTTTTGTTTCTTGATTAATAGATCTGTTGTTAATAACTTTTTTCCACTAGAGTCATTTGCTTATGGATAGAGAATAAATCACAATGTTTACTATCACTTGCAATTGGGCGTTCTTTAGTAAATACATCTATTTGTAGAAGTTAAATTCGACTTAATTCCGTTTAGTTTTATGTTTTCCTTTGAAAGTCATTTTGACACATCTACTCCCATTCCTGTCACGTTGAAGGCTTATCCGCATAATCCTCAAGGAGAGTGGAACTAGATAATCTAGCTTAGTTATTATATGTTAATGAAATGAATGTATAGTTTAGTTATTGAATTTCTTAAATATATTAGGTAGTTATAATCTTGCTCTATATAATATAATTTCTCTTGTTTCCTCTGAACTTGTTTATAGCCTTTCGAATCCCTAGACTAGAAGCTGAATAAATAATAGATTTTCTATAAAGAGTAGTTTGCGTTTGATCTAGTCCTATCCCTTAGAATAGTATTATTTATATCTTTTAATTATTATGCATATAGTAGAGTACTGTAGCTTGATGCTACCCTAATCTATTAGTTTTGGTTCTAGTCTAATATTCATATTTCTGAAGTTTGACTCGGTTTTTCATTTTGAAATATCTTTCGATCTCTTCTCTCTTAAAATATCTACAACATCCTAGGAATTCTTCTGCCTTAGCATATATTGTGTGTCTACTCCAAGTTTAAAAACCCTAGCTGGTAATGAATATTTGGTGATTCATTAAGACAATAAAACACCCAACAATAGTACTAGTTGTTTATTCTCAATAAAAATAAAGATCTCTGCTCTACCCCCTGCCCCAATCCCCCAATATGATGTTGAATAATATGATTGTCTTTTATGCATGCTAGTTTAAAGGACTAATATCCATGATATGTTAATTAGGGCTAATTGATGATCAATTTGAGTTATTATTTGATTCATTTTGACTATTTGAGAAACATATTGTTGCTTTTGTTTGCAAGGTACAATTACTTTATTGGAATGAATTAGAAGTTATGCAATTTGAGGAATTTGTATGACAACCATCTAGATATAGGAACCTCTTGCATTTCACCACTAAATTGATTACTTGGCTAGTATTCATTGATCATAGGTAATTTGATCTATTGTCTCTATTACGATATGTTATAGTTTTTTCCTAGCTATCTAATATTTGTTCTCCCCAACAGTGAAGACGGAACACCTCCAATAACTTTTCAATTACCACCCCACCCCCTGCCCCGCCTAAATTTGAGTAGACAAGCACCTGGGTATTCTAGGCTTACCTTTGTAGGCTCTCATAAAAGAGATAGCAGATCCCACAACCAAGCTAGCATACAAGTAGACAAGCATATTAGCTGGCCATCGACCTTACCTCATGAGGACAAACATTTATCAACTTTGATATTGGTCATTTTTTAAGGGCCCAAGTCCTCAAAGGATTATACTAATGGGTGTGAGCCTATGCAACCACTTAATGTTTATCCCATGAATTATGGGTGGGTCTCTTCCCCAATGACCACGACTAAAACCTCCTATTATTGACTTAATGTTATCTAATTGATCTTTTGCCTTGTGTTTTATTTCAACTTTGGTTTTTGGGTAACTTGTTGAATGACAATTTGATTATGAATGTAATGTTGAATGAACGTATGCATTTTTACCTTTTTATATCGTGATTTATGTGTTTTTACCTAAGCCAACACATTTTTTTTTGTAATTGGAGGATGCATTAACAACCACCTCTCTATATCAAAATCTTATAATGAAAAAAATAATCATCAATCCCAATTGACTTTTAATAAATAATTTATTTTATACATACTAAAATAAATAAATAAATATAATATTCTAACCATCCACTCACTTTAAGTAAATGTACATTTTAAAAAAATTATAATAAAAAAATATATATTATACTCTTGTAATTCATTCCGAGAAACACATACAAAATAAGAATAAAAACACATACACATACTAATGATTATATATTTTTCATTTTTATAAATATGAATACTTCTTCTGAATAAAAATAAATAAAAAATACGAAGACTTCGATTAACTATTGTGTGCAATCCGAACAAACACAAAAACATCATTAATTAATAATATAACTATG
Organism: Pseudotsuga menziesii; assembly: GCA_001517045.1. Classification (NCBI taxonomy): domain Eukaryota; kingdom Viridiplantae; phylum Streptophyta; class Pinopsida; order Pinales; family Pinaceae; genus Pseudotsuga; species Pseudotsuga menziesii. Next base: position 120,292 of record LPNX010511337.1, on the reverse strand, counting down.
AAGAAATTTAATGAATAAATTATGTTCTTATTTTAATGGAAACACTTAGTCCATTACTCAACCTTATATGACAGTTGACAGTTGATCAATCACATGAATGTGTGATGTTTGCTCATAAATCCATACATTATTGAGGAAACATTTGAATCTTATTATTAAGTGTTTATATCATAAGTTAGAGTAACCCTTCAAATTAAATTCAGGAACGACATTCACGTTGAGAGTTCAATCGATGTTGTGGAGGTACCTTAAATTACTGAGGAGATCTGGGCGCATATCTAATTTTGAACAATTACTATATAATCAATCTCAGCAGTATACTTGTCTCATCCTAATCAATAGATAAAAAAAATATAGATAAAAAAACAGAAAACATAATCCACACCAAATATCAAATAAAAAAACTATCAATATAAAAATCTATATTATACTAAATACATTAAAAGAAAACAAATATACAAAATTAAAATCATAACAATTAAACAAAAACAATCTAGGATTTGTTCTCCTCAACGGTGGAGATGGAACACCTCTTAAGTGTAGCTTACATACACCAAGCTACTATGAAAATCACAATCAATATGTTGAGTTAGTTTTTCCCTATTGTCTATACCAAGTAGACGGACTAGAAACTCTGCTAATTCTTTTCTATTGATTAACTTTGAATCCATTGTTCTTTGTGCACTTCGATAGGAATTCAATCATGTTATAGCTTTGTTTAGGTTTGGCCCAAAATCTGGTATGTGTTGTGAGGATTAGGTCAAAATAGGTAGTATCTAATCCTTTGTAAGCTTGGGAAGTGTTATGGTATGTGTTCAGACTTCGTACATCAGGGGGCATCTGGTATGTGTTATGACTTCATACAACAAGAGGCATCTAGTATGTCTTCTGACTTCATACATCAGGGGGCATATGTTATAACATGTTTTGATACATTAGTTTCTTCATGGATGATGGGCCCACCTTAGAAGACATTGGTAGCTAAATCTAACCCAAAATACATGAAAAAATCATGTTTTGAGGGGCACACATTCCCTCCCTTGGAGCAAGGTGCATGTGCGTGCTCCTTTCCTTCAAGACAATAGTGTGTGCCTTGGAAATTGTGCAAAAAAATATGAAAAATTACAAACCTAAAAAATTATTATAGTAGTTTCTTAGTTGTAACTCCTCAAAACCACCTTTTAGCTGTCTCAACCATGTTAATTAATTATAAATGAATAATTCATGGAGAGATAATGGAACTTGCACTCACATTGTCCTTATGCTAGGAGAATTTCCCCAAGTATTATGAGTTTTTATGTCCCATCCCCCCTTAGAAACCCTTGTATTTTAATTTCATCATCTCTTGAGTAGTGGAGTCCATATTCATAGTTGATTTCTCTATTGTTTTCAAGATGAATATTGAAGGTTGGGAATTTGAAGCATTAGTGGCGCACGTTCAGAGGAACCCAGATGAAGGTTTTAGAAGGTGACAACATCAAGATCAATTAATAGTTGTTGATCTCGATTTTGTCATCATTTTTGGTTGATTAATTACTCTGTTGACGCTACCTTTTGTCACTTTTTGGCATATTTCTTGCCATTCAGACTATCAACTAAACACATATATGCATATATTTGAATATTATGCAAGTCTTAGTTAAATTTCATTATTTCATGATTTTATTGATAATTATGTGACATTTGTAAGAGAGCATGATATAAAAGTTTTTTTTGCAGGCTTTGATTTCCAAACAAACCTCCACCTAGGCATGTATTCATGATGAACATGCACAGTTGCATCCAGCTTGCCATCCAGCCCTCTGATCAACCCATGGATCTATTAGTTGGAATATTCCGAGGAGTTGAAAGCACATAACGGTTTCGTGGTTATGTTGGTCATGCGTCCTCCTGGTGCGGGATTCTTTGCTCTAGAAGACTCAGGGTCCTATCCTCTCAGCTTGACACCATGCTCTCTGCCCACGTCGATGAAGATCCATAAACATGTAGCTTGCGTGAAGAAAATCGAGACACAAAGGATTAGGGAGACGGTTGTGCGCTGTCGTAAATCATTACACAGTCATTTGTTTAGCAGTTAAGGTTGTTTATTTTTAGAGCGGTCGAACTACTCCTCTTCATTTGTAAATCTATAAAAAGTCGTCGCTGGATGAGAATCAAAGTTAGCTAGTAGTCGTCGCCATTGAATAGAAGCTCTATAAACTTTGTTTTGGGTTTAATACAAATCCTATTTTCAGTTGTGAATACATGTCTATGTTTCATGAGTGATTGAATAATTTAAGCGCCACCCCTGATTGCTGAGAAGGACCCCTCAACAACCAGAGGTCTCCATTTGTGTATTTTCGTTATTCTCTTCTTGTAGATAAGTAGTTGCATTTCCAGTTTCTGTATGTAATTTGATTTCTTGTAAATTGATGTCACTTTGTCACCAGTAACGTGTATTGTCTATTGTTAATTTAGTTTATGTAAGTGTTGTTAATATAGTTTATATTTCTAGGATTGAAAGTGACCGGTCATGCATAGTCTTTGATAGTCTCTCTTTCAGTTTGTTATCTAATCTCATATTTGCAACTAGCTAGAATTTAATTAGTTTAATGCTTTAGGATTAGTTTGTAGTTAGGTTCAATTTTGTTGATGTTGCGGTGGTTGTAGATAAATCATATATATCTCTTAGTTTGTTTTATAGGAAACAATTTAGTTTCGTAGAGGTAGATCAGTATAGTTGTTCCTCTGCCATTTCAATTGCTAAATAGCTTAGTTACTGTCCTTTACTAAATCCTCACATGCATGAACTAGTTGTTGTTAAGATCATTTAGGTTGTTTATTTTGTAATTTATATTGTTTTTTTCCATCTAGACTGTCATTCAGACTTTCATTCTGTATTGTCTTTTTGTATCGTCATCTAGACTATCGTTCGGACTGTAATATTTTTATGTTTTGTTTATACTTGTTTAAAGTTTAGTTTTCTTAGTTTTTAGATTGTGTTATTTCTTGTAATGAACCAGTAATCATATATCATTAGAACTTTGTTTTAAACCATATAAAACATCCATTAAGCTCCATAAGGATTCTTAGCTTTTATTCCTTTTTGCTTTAGTTTGCTTTATGAGTTGTATTCCTTTTATTTTTTATTTCTTAACTGCTTACTAGTTTAGCACTTGTTGAATTGTATCCTTAGTTTAATTTACTTTATCTTTGTTTAGATTGGTTTTAGATTAGACTTGTTGATTTTATGCTCTCAAAATACATTAGTTTTCTATGGTTTGAGTATCATCTTGAGTTCAAGTGTAGAATCTGTTCTCTTTATTTCTGTAATTACTGAAGATGTTTCTAGAATAGGATTGGCACTTGTTGAATTGTATCCTTAGTTTAATTTACTTTATCTTTGTTTAGATTGGTTTTAGATTAGACTTGTTGATTTTATGCTCTCAAAATACATTAGTTTTCTATGGTTTGAGTATCATCTTGAGTTCAAGTGTAGAATTTGTTCTCTTTATTTCTGTAATTACTGAAGATGTTTCTAGAATAGGATTGGATTCATAATATCTTTATTAATTTTTCTGACTTGCTTCTAAAATCATATTTATTTTCCTAAATTTTTTTTGTGTTTTACCTCCTTAGATTAGCATACCTCCAACTTCGAAAGTAGTTATTAGAATAGTTTTGTTTCTTGATTAATAGATCAGTTGTTAATACCTCTTTTCCATTAGATTCATTTGCTTATGGATAGAGAATAAATCACAATGTTTACTATCACTTGCAATTGGGCGTTCTTTAGTAAATACATCTATTTGTAGAAGTTAAATTCGACTTAATTCTATTTAGTTTTATGTTTTCCTTTGAAAGTCACTTTGACACATCTACTCCCATTCCTGTCACATTGAATGCTTATCCACATAATCCTCATTGAGAGTGGAACTAGATAATCTAGCTTATTTATTATATGTTAATGAAATGAATGTATATTTTAGTTATTGAATTTCTTAAATATATTAGGTAGCTATAATCTTGCTCTATATAATATAATTTCTCTTGTTTCCTCTGAACTTGTTTATAGCCTTTCTAATCCCTAGACTAGAAGTTGTATAAATAATAGATTTCCTATAAAGAGTAGTTTGAGTTTGATTTAGTCCTATCCCTTAGAATAGTATTATTTATATCTTTTTGTTATTATGCATATAGTAGAGTAGTGTAGCTTGATGCTACCCTAATCTATTAGTTTTGGTTCAAGTCTAATATTCATATTTTTTAAGACTGACTCGGTTTTTCATTTTGAAAGATCTTTTGATCTTTTCTTTGTTAAAATATCTACAACATCCTAGGAATTCTTCTACCTTAGCATATATTATGTGTCTTCTCCAAGTTTACAAACCCTAGTTGATAATGAATATTTGGTGATTCAGTAAGACAATAAAACACCCAACAATAGTACTAGTTGTTTATTCTCAATAAAAGTAAAGATCTCTGCTCTACCCCCCACCCCAATCCCCCATTATGATGTTGAATAATATGATTGTCTTTTATGCATTCTAGTTTAAAGGACTAATATCCATGATATGTTAATTAGGGCTAATTGATGATCACTTTGAGTTATTATTTGATTCATTTTGTTATGTAGCTAATAACTATTTGAGAAACATATTGTTGCTTTTGTTTGCAAGGTACAATTCCTTGATTGGAATGCATTAGAAGTTATGCAATTTGAGGAATTTGTATGACGACCATCTAGATATAGGAACCTCTTGTATTTCACCACTAATTTGATTACTTGGCTAGTATTCATTGATCGTAGGGAGTTAGATCTATTGTCTCTATTTACGATATGTTATAGTCTTTTCCTAGCTATCTAATATTTGTTCTCCTCAACAGTGAAGACGAAACACCTGCAATAACTTTTCAATTACTACCCGACCCCCTCGCCTAAATTTGAGTAGACAAGCACCTGGGCATTCTAGGATTACCTTTGTAGGCTCTCATAAAAGGGATAGCAGATCCCACAACCAAGCTGACATACTAGTAGACAAGCATATTAGTTGGCTATCGACCTTACCTCATGAGGACAAACATTTATCAACTTTGATATTGGTCATTTTTGAAGGGCCCAAGTCCTCAAAGGTTTCTACTAATGGGTGGGAACCTATGCAACCGCTTAATGTTGATCCCGTGAATTATGGGTGGGTCTCTTCCCCAATGACCACGACTAAAACCTCCTATTAATGACTTAATGTTATCTAATTGATCGTTTGCCTTGTGTTTTATTTCAACTTTGGTTTTTGGGTAACTTGTTGAATGACAATTTGATTATGAATGTAATGTTGGATGAACCTATGCATTTTTGCCTTTTTACATCATGGTTTCGGTGTTTTTACCTAACCCAACCTATTTTTTTTTTTGGTAATTGGAAGATGCATTAACAACCCACCTTTCTACATCAAAATCTTATAAATAAATAAAAAAATCATCAATCCCAATTGACTTTTAATAAATAATTAGTTTTATACATACTAAAATAAATAAATAAATATAATATTCTAACCATCCACTCACTTTAAGTAAATATACATTTTAAAAAAATTATAATAAAAATATATATATTATACTCTTGTAATTCATTCCGAGAAACACATACAAAATAAGAATAAAAACACATACACATACTAATGATTATATATTTTTCATTTTTATAAATATGAAGACTTCTTCTGAATAAAAATAAATAAAAAATACGAAGACTTCTATTAACTATTGTGTGCAATCCGAACAAACACAAAAACATCATTAATTAATAATATAACTATGACTACGAAGAAATTTAATTAATAAACTATGTTATATTTTAATTGAAACACAGTCCATTACTTAACCTTACAGTGGATCAATCACATGAATGTGTGATGTCTGCTCGTAAATCCATACTTTAGTCAAGAAACATTGGAATCTTATTATTCTGAAGTGTTTATATCGTAAGTTAAGGCAATCATTCAAATTAAGCTTAATTAAAATCCGGAACGAATTTCACGTTGAGAACTCGAATCGGAGGTTCCTTAAAGTACCGTTGAGAGCTCGATCGATGTTGTGGGAATAAGCTAGCTATGGAGCAAACCTCCTTCCATCGGAAGGAGGAGAGCAAAGTCAACATTGACTTTGCTCCTCCTTCGTCCAATGGAAAGAGGTTTGCTCCATAGCTAGCTCACACCGATGTTGTGTAAGTTCATTAAATTACGGAGGAGATTTGGGCGCCAATCCAAATCGTTGCAATGTGAGATATTAATTAAAATTAAGAAAAAGATCTGACAACGCATATACACGTGAAATCAGTTCACCAACTTGAAATCTGAAAACTCAAAAACTAATCGAAAACAGAAACAAAAAAGTCCCCTTTAAACAACTCGATTTTAGAATCCTCCCTCACCGTGACTCGTGAGAGATCGATCATCGATGTATTGGAGACTGGAGTTCCTTAAATTACGGTTGGAATTGGCAGCTTATTCAAATCCTGCAACTCGAGCGATAAATGTGTTACGCGTTGAAGATTTTCTCTATTTATTTAAGAAAGAATCTGGCAACAGCTCACATCGCGAAGTTCGATGCATATACACGTCCTCTCATGTTTCCACGCGTTTTGCATTTTTTTTTCAAGTTGTAGTGGCCGACCATCAACTACGCTGCCCCAAGCCTAGATACACGTTGAAGTTATATATATATTCTCTACAACTTCAAAGGTAATGAGTTGAAAAAATACAGAGAATGTGTATGGCCTACATAAACGGATAAGATAATCAACAGCTGTCATACATAATATATACTCTTTATGCAAAACGATAGTCCAATATATTTTTAAGAACATAAAATAATCATTAAATTAATAATCATTTTTTTCGTATCCAAGAGAATCTTTTCAAACTGCGTCACTTTGGATACCAACTCACAATCCAAGGCATCAAGCTTAATGCTACATCGATACATTTATACATCAAAGTAGTTTGGGATTATTTTTTCCTTTGGTTTTTATTAGTTTTTGGTGATGAATTTTTATGGAATTTTTAAAATTCTTAAAAATATTGTTAGATCCTATAAAATGTAAAAATTTTGAATCATAGGATTTTATTTTTGTACTTTAAATCATCCAATAAACAATAAAGTTATAAATTGTATAGATTAAATTCATTAAATTCTAATGAAAAATCAACCCAAAAATCAAAATCATCTCCTAATTAAACGACTCCATTTTTTTTTATCTTTATTTAAATACTCACAGCTAAATAAATTGTTACCTCAACCAGTTCAATCAAATCATTTTTTTGAGGCCATTTGCCTTTCCTTCTGCATGATGCCAAAGCAGTGTATTGTTAATGGTGAGCAGTTTACATTTGACTTTTAATTAGTTCGTAAAGAAAAGTGTAAAGTCATATAAAATAAATATTAAATTAAATTTTGTAAATATTAAAATTTTAAAAATTTTAAATTTTATTTTTAATTAATAAAAATATGTGAAAATATTATTTTTATGTATTTTTTAATATAATTATTAAAATAAAACTAAATTTTAAAATTTTATAAATATCATATAATTCATGAATACTTCATTTCAATAATAAATTTTCATAATGATTGATTTTTTATTATTACAACTTCTATACCATCTATCTGCACGGCTCTCTACTATTATTAGTAGAAGAAGATGAGGCAATCCTAGTAAAGAGTTGCATCATGGGAGACTCTTTCTATTAATGATGTCATGAAATCTAATTTTGATGCTTAAAAAATAATTTGTCCATTGATTATAGCTTGGATAGTTGGGAGGAATGAAAATTTAGAAGTTGCTCAATCTATTAATTAATATATTTCAATGCATTAATATAATCCAAATTGTTATTATTATTATAATGGTTGTAACCTATCATCTTTCAACATAGATGGATTAATATATTATAATGGTTATTAATTTATCTTTTTAATTATCAATAAATTAATATTATTATGATAATTATTTTTATTAACAATTATAATTTTATTTTAATTATTAATTTTTATTAATAATTATAGAAGTAATGCAATATAATACTACAATATATTATTCTAATTAGTTGTAGTGGCGACCATCAATTGCACCATCCCACTCTATCCTTTACATGCAAAGCATAAGGCTTTAGTTTCACATGGGTGACGAAATTGATTATGTTGAATATCGACTTCAAAATGAAATTGGTTATCTTGAATATCGACTTCAAAATGTAAGAATCGATGGGGGATAGCAAGTTTCTTCAACGTATGAAGAAACTAACTTCCTTTCCAGTGGGCGTCGTAGATGCTTCCACGTTTTTTACATTTTAGTGGGAGTGGCTGACCATCAACTTGGCCCGTGCCAAGTCTATCTAATTATAGGGATTAGCCAGTAATATTATAAGAAGAATTGGATAATCGTTCTATAATTTTGGCTGAATCTATAATCTTAATATTATTAAAAGAGTTTTATAAAAAAATAATTTTATAAAAAAAAATAATCGTTTTATCAATAGTTTTATATAATTTTATTATAAAAAAATTGATAAAATTGAGTTTATTTTTCAATGTAAAATTCGATTTTAGCATTTTTAAAAAACTCTTTAAACAAAGCCATTATGTCATTTCAACAATGTTATCTATGATTTTAAAAATAAAAAACATAAAATGTTTAGAAATCATATAAAATTTATTATATAAACATAAAAAAAAGCCAATTTATACCCCAATCATATAGTTTTAGAAAATTATATTTTTCAAAGTTTACTTTTGTATTCCAACCACATATAGGTCATTTGGACCTTGTATTGGTGTATGTGCATCTTGGAATGGGTTCATTATGATACATGGCTTAAGGGCTTCTAGCTACACTTATGTTTTGTTATGAACGAGGTGATTGCATGAGTAAGGGTTGTCATACTCGGTTTAGCACACCTCTTTATGCCCACTTGGACCTTATTTTCTATTATGTGACCTCTCATCTTGGTATATATGTGCTCATATCATGGTGATGTCTTCATCTTCAAGAGAGCTTTACCTTGCTAAAGGGGAGGGAGTTGAGGGATCGTTTACATTGTTGGGGTTATTTGGGGCATGAAGTCATCATCCCCAGCTTATCACTTCATTTAGATGAAGCCATCCTTTTCAGACTTGGTCCCCGACTTGTAGGTGGAAAGCCCTAGTTTTAAGTTGATTTACTTTTTAGTAAGGTACTCTCTAAAATTGTGTCAAGAAAGCCTCATATAAATAAGGCTTTTAACTCTCATTTGTAAAGATGGACAAGGGTTCAAACATGTACTTTTTTCTTTTTATCCTAGTATATTAGAGATTTTGAGTGATATGCACCTCTCTTTTTGGATTTTGATGAATGGTCAATGGTGATTTTTCTATGGTTTCTACTATCTTGCAAGGTTGATCATAAGAATGGTTACAATAACATGTGGCTAAGGAAGGATCTAAGAAGTATCTCTTGCTCTCTTTCTTAGTCGATGTTGGTAAGATCTCTCCATTTTCTTGGTTGATGTTGCTTTAGCACCTTGGGCAAGGTAAATTAGGGCTTTTTATTAGCATCTTGTCAATATTTTTAAGGAGACCTTCCTCCTAAAGGAGATCTCCACGACGCGCCTTGGAGTTCAAATTTGCTTCTAAGTAGGGTTTTGGCTACTTTAACCTAGTATTGAGTTACTAAGTTTTTTCCTTAGTTGGTAAATCTTGAATAGCTAATTTCTGTAGGGACGTTGACCTCGACCTCTAATTTCCCTTGGGTTGAAAAAACTAAGGTCCTAACCCGTTTTCTTCACACTTTTTTTTATCAAAATTCTCTTGTAAATTTTATTAGAAAGTCCAAAAAAATAATAATATAGGATAAAATCCTAAATAATTATAAAAGTTCATATCTCAAAAAATATTTAGAAATTGGAAACCCTACTCCAACATAAAAATGCGCCCTACTTGAATTAATAGTGGATTTTTTAGGGATTTTTCATCTTGTGGTTCATTTTTTTGATATCTTGACATATGTGTTAAGTAGGGTTTTGTATGGCAAATATGGCATTGTAGGTACAACATGTATATCTAGTTCTTTGTCAAAGTTTGAAGGTCAAAAAGTGGTTTTGGGCCTAGATTGACCCCTAGGAGGTTGAAGGTTCATAGGAGAAAGTGCTAAGAGAGACCACACACTATTTGAGTGTGCTTGTAAATCCCATATCATATTTCCTTTTTACAATTGTTGTGAGTCCTCTTCTTCACCCTCATGCTCATGCCCCTTACCCTACAATACAAGGTGTACTTCATATGGTAGGGATAGCATTGTTATGATAGATTTTTATCAATTTTTATGAGATAGATTCATTGTTGCAATCTTATAACGGTAGTAGCATGTTGACATTACAGCTCTTGGGATCTATGATAAAGATCTTTAGCTACTCCCTCTCACTCCCTCTACTTCAGTAATTTTTATGCTTCATTGTTTTGACTCCATAAGGCATTGATCCACACTGAGATGTTTCTTGGGAACATGTTTGTGTATTGTCTACATAATCGCAAATATTGTTCACCAAGTTCTATGGACTCCCCCTTGGTCTTAGGATTTGACCTAGATCATTCAAGAAGCTAGGTTGAGGTGACATTGGGCTTATGCTTGCCACTCATTGCACCATAATCCGCAACTCTATACTGGGTGTTATTTTGAGGGGTAACATTTTTGGCGTCATTGTCGGGAACTCAAAGTAAAATTTTTGACATTCCATTCAAGGTGTTCCAATAGACTTAACAATTTGATGTCAGAAGAGTTCAAGTGAGTTTTTTCACATTTTGATAAGAGTATTGTCAAGGACTTATTTTTCTAGACTTATCTAGCAACTCCAATTGAAAAGAATTTCATGAAGTCTGGCAACGTTTGTAACATTTTATGGATTCGTTGTTAGGGACTCAAAGAAAAAGTGATGGAATTTCTTTCGAGGTATTCTTGAGTTCAATTCATTCATTTCCAAAAGGATCAATAAATTTGGTAAGAAATTTGAGGTAAGTTTTTTTATTTGTGCTTAAATGAGATTATTATTAAGGACTAACCTTGTCGGTTTTATCTAACGGCTCCACTAAATAAAAATACAAAAAAAATGTGCATTTCAAGATAGAATCCTCAGCTATTGATGGCATTAACCTATGTAGAGGTGGGCACATCTGCCTGGTAAAGAATAAGAGTTAAACTTGATGACTCCAAACATATTGATATATTCAAGTTCAAATTTGGTGTTCTTTTTGAAGAAGTTGAAAATAAGAAAAAATGGCATGGCCTCTGGAGATGGATGAGAGTTTTGATCCTCTTGATTGCTCAAACATCCCAGGTTATCCAAATAAGTTGTTAGAGTCATTCTGGGGATATTTTTGCGACCATTATGATAACTCCATGGATCATGTTTAAACATTCTTTATAGTAGCTCCAGACGACAGGATTAAAAATGAAAATGTATCTATGAGGTCATTATACTTACCTTGGAGGGAAAATCACATTCTTGGTTTGAAGGTCTTTGCAAAGGACAAACATCTTCTTTTGTAGAATTGATTCAAACATTTTGTGTTCATTGTTGTCCCGAAGAACACGAGACTTGGGTTCCCATTGTGGAATTTATAAATACTATGTTAAAGGGAGAAGATTATGTTGAAGGCCGAGTCCTTGAAGAAGACCTAGATGAAGTCAATGGTGAAGATAGTCAAATCAAGCAAAATGAACATGCCCAATAAGAAACACTTGAGGGTTTCTCCCCATATGTTGTTACATATTTGGAAGAACGTGAAGAAATGTTTCTTGAAGAAATTTATGAAGCCAAAGAAGATGATGAAGAATCTCTTGTTGAAGAACCATTGTCAATTAAAGAAGGTGCCAAATATATGGTTAATGTAGGTATTGTTGATGCTTGACCTGTTCTTCCTCATGGTGATGAGGGTTTGGTGATCCATCCATTCTCTATTGCTCTTGGAAAAAAATATTTCGAAGATGACAAGTTTAAGGATCTCTTTTCCCCTAAAGATGATTTCCATGGACATGAAGACATGCACTTTCCTCGTGATGATCATGATATAGATGTGGATTATCGAAATTTGATTGGAAATCCCATATATGACTCTTCTAATGAGGAAAGTGTAATTTTTGAATCCATTGGAAAATCTATTTTTGAGGATCCTTATGGATTGATTCAACCACTCGTGTTCACCATTAATGATTATATAGGGTTTCACATGGAAGTTTCTATTGCAGATCTTGAGTATCCAATTTTACCCTCTCCTAGGGCAGATCTCAACTAGAACTCTCAGCCATGAATCTCATAAAATAATGCAAATTTTAGGTCTCCAGAAGATCTAGGGAATGAAATTGTTTTCTCTCAAAGTGATATCAGGTCATATACATCCTTCACCACCAATGTTGATGATCAATTTTAGATGATTGACTTCTGTTGGGTCAAGTATTAGGTAGGTATGGTGCAGGAATTGTATTAACTTCCTCTTGTGTTGATAAACATTGTTTCTTTCTTCACCTATAAATAGAAGGTACAAAAATGTGGCTAAATATGAATCTCTCTTGCATGGCCTTGAGTTTGCTAAATATTATGGTAATAAGTATTCATGAATTATTGACAACGCTAATCTAACTATTCTGCAAGTCAAAGGAAATTTTGCATGCAAAAATCAAGGATTAAAAAGGTACAAGGATGCAGTGTGATTCGCCATGAAAAATTTTGACACATTTTCTTTACAAGTGATTCTTAGAGCTCAAAATCAGCTAGTTGGTTCCCTAGTAACATCTTCTTTTATTCTTTACCCTTGCAAGACCATTCTAGAATAAAGAATAGTACAACGTCATTATGCAAGGTCCCTTGTTGGTTTTAAGGGTCATTTGGGGCAGTGAACAAGGGTTAGTGAGGAGGTTTGTTAGCTCTCCAAGAAACTACTCAGTGGTTATGGCTGAGTATGCTTGGTAACTTAGATTCATTTACTTTCAATAAGTGGATCGAGGGGATACAAGAATGGCACAAATGAAAGACCGCTAATCAAAATAATTTAATGAGCCAGTGCTCTTAGAAACTGTACATCAGATGATCAATAATAGGGCAGACATATAGAATAATGCTCAGACAACCAAATACATCAAGTTTGCAGGGTTTATACAACCAAGTACATACATCATGCAGGGCTATACTAAGCATCAAGAATTTCCTCCATCAAATAATGAGCATGAGCTAAAATCATCCAACAGAGTGCAGAATAACAATGGGTAACAAAATCTGAGTACAACAACAAGAGAAAACTGTGATTTTTATTAAACTAGCAATCAGACATAGGCCAAAGTCTCCAAGCTCGAACCGCTCTTCAGTGTGAGTTCTTAGACTTTTTAAAGCCTTTACCAAAGTTTCCAGATCCTAAAAGCATGGATCTGTAGAGTTCAATTAAAACATCAACTAATAGTTAAAAGCAAAAAGATAGGGACTGATCCCTAAAATGAAGGACATTCTGATATGGAAATCTCCTTCAACAGTTCGATAGTTGGTGAAGTGAAGCAGCCTTCCAAGGCTCGGTGGACAGAGATATAGATAAAATACTTTATAATCCATCCATTTATGTCAGTTCAGCGAATCAAAACTGAGTTCTGGGCGAAATTAGAGAACCTTTGCAAAAAACAGGCTTTTGGCAGCTAACTATTCTGCTGATTTCGTGCCTTAGCCGCCGAAAGTCAGTCCTTTTGGCAGCTAATGAGCTCTGTGGGGCTCGCCTAAGCTGCCGAAAGCTGAAAAATTCCTGAAAAAACTGCCTTTGGAAAAAATCGATTTTCTCAACCGTCCGATGTCCGTTTTGCATGTTCGAATAGTCGATTTTGATCTACAGATCATAAGCTATCCATTGGTGCTTTCAGATTTTAATTTGGAGTTCGGGAAGGCCGTCAAAATTGCCCCGCAATATCACGCGATTTCAGCAACAAATAAATTTCTCTTGAGTTATGGTTCAGCAACAAATAAATTTCTCAGGGCAGCAACGTGACATAGCATAGCTGGGCATTTGAGAATCATTTAATAGCAAGGCATATTGCAATAGACACATGGCATAGCAACTGGAGTTTTAACCCGAGATGTAAAGATGAGTGATGGAGATGAGGTGATTCAGTCGAACTGGTCTTATGGCTGAAATTTAGGAACGAAATTATGAACACTTAACCACAGACTTAAGTTATTAAAGTGACAGGGGAAAGCATGAGATTTTAGGCATAGACGTTCTAGAAGCTGAGACTTGCAAGATGATGACAAACCGGGCATAGAAAATCACCTTCAAAGCATTTGGGAGGATAAATTTCGGACCTGTGCAGAAAGAAGATCTTTCTGCTCTGTTATACACTTAATATTCTGGTGATTGACTGATTTATCCTATTCGTGAAGCTACTCAGGATTTACTTCACATGTTGCTTATTATATGGTTAATGCATGTAACCTCAGTCCTGCACTTCATTGCAGCGATTTCCCATGTTCCTGGATTAGCAGTAGATCTAACAAATCTCACCTTGTCAAATAGAAGAGATAAGTGCTTGTGTCTTCTCAGGAACTTTGATTTCAATTCTGCAATTTCCATCATATAGTCTGTCATATACTCTACCCAATTTCATCTTCCTTTCTTCCCAGGGAAAATTGTGTTTGTCTTGACTCTTCATAGAGGCATTCTGTGCATGCTACGGAACATGCCTTGCACAAAACAAAAATGCTTGTTAAGGAAGGAGAACAGCTGCAGTTTGTGCCACAAAGAAAACTTTACAATACTTGCTAAATGAACTAGTAGCAGGCTGCTGAGCTAAGAGCGTTTGTAAGCTTTGCATGAATAGCCTGAATGATAGATCTGCTGCCTGGGTGTCTAGAAATGTGCAAGCTGCCTCCAAAGCCACCTCCAGTGCCCTGAATTTAAAAGGCAAGTCATCTGCAGATGTACCACTGAAAAGTTCAGCATCACTAATGGATTTTTGTTGGCTAGACTGTGAGCTGCTATACATGGCATTAGCCCTTAGTTCTTATCTAGTCGACACAAGTGGAAACTTGGATTCCCCTATTCTCTAAAATGCCAAAGATTATTAACCAGATCATTTTAACATTCAAGCATATCTGTAGTTTTGCCACATACTGCAGAATCATAGTTATCCAATGAATTCAACAGCAGCACCTTTTCATCTTCGATTATGCACCTTATTTGTTCAATTGGTATTTCCAATGTCTGAATTGTATTCAACAAGCCATTGCTAGAAACCTATCGAAAGCTGGGATTTTTGATTTTGAAGGCCAAGACTCACAGAAATAAAAATTTTACCCATTCCATCATCCAAAATGACGGTGGTCAATTTGGGAGATAACAAGGTTTATGATGACGGTAGTTTGTACTTGATCCCTATAGATTCTTGGATAGAGAGAGCTTGTGAAAGGGGGCCTTCTGCTTGGTAGGAACTCAAAGCAATCCAAGTTTTTGATCTTCTCAATTGTTCCAACCCCATGTTGATGAAGGTAATAAAATCTACTTGGTCCATCATTGAAGTGGTTTTTTCTTGGATTATTGATAAATATAAAGAAAGAAACCCTAGCATGAATCAAATGTTAAGTTGGCTTCATTATGTTATGATTTCACTTAACCTATTTTTTTCACCATGCTTAGAGTAGGTAGGTAGGTTGCATAATATCATGCATCAGTTTCAATTGATTTCAACACTTTCACTTAACCTATGCTTTGCACTTTGTGTTATTGCATTTCATTTTGATTTGAAAAAGGAAGGAGTGAAATGTCTACCTCTGATGCATTTGACATATTTGTTGTTATATGTGTGTACATCTATAGGTCGTAGATGATTCAGAGGTTCTCATGCACTCCCAAGAGAAGCGTGCGTTCTACAATTGGAGCCATTTGTTATAATCCATATCATTTTCATCATGCTTATAACGATATACCAAAGTAAGGGGCTCTTTTTCCATTGTAAAACGACAATTCTGGGCTTGTTTATGTAAAAGTGGTGGTCTAGTGGGGTTCAAGACCCATGGTTTGGTCATGGAAGGTCCTCTTAGATTTTACTTGAGGAAGTGTTGGCTTAGTGGGATTGGTGATTGCCTCTTGATGGGAAAAATCCCCCCATCTTGTTTGTCCAATTGGGACCTAGTTCGGTGTTTGGTGCTTCCTGTGATGGGTCCATTACGACACATTGATTAAGGGATCCTAGGAAGACTTATGTTTTGTTATGTATGATGTAATTGCGTGTGTAAGGGTTTCCATACCTAATTTAGCACACCTCCTTTATGCCCACTTGGACCTTATTTTCTATTTAAAGACCTCTCCTCTTTGTTTATATGTACTCACATGCCATGATGTCTTCTTTCAAGAGAGAGCTTTACCTTGCTAAAGGGGAGGGTGTTAAGGGGTATTCTACATTGTTGGGGTTGGCTGGGGCATGGTTTCCTCCCCCATATCATCACTTCATTTGGATGAAGCCATTATCATCATTTTTATCATTATTTTTAGTCTTTTGTGGCTTGGTCCCCGACTTGTGGGTGTCAATCCCTAGTTTTAAGTTGTTTTACTTTTTAGTAATGTAGGCTCTAAAATTAAGTCAAGTCAAGGAAGCCTCATATAAATAATGCTTCTAACTCTCAATTGTAAAGATGGAACAGGGTTCAAACATGTACATTTTTCTTTTTATCCTGGTATATTGGATATTTTGAGTGATGCACACCTCTCTTTGGCTTGTGATGAATGGTGAATGGTGAATGTTGAATTTTTAGGGTTTCTACTGCCTTGCAAGGTTGATCCTAAGAATGGATGGGATAACTCATGGCTAAGAAAGGACCCAAGAAGTATATCCTCTCTCTTTCTTGGTTGATTTTGGTAAGATCTCCCCATTTTTTTGTTTGACATTTCTTTCACAACGTGGGCAAGGTAAATTAGGGTTTTTTATCGACATCTTGTCAACATTGTTTGAGGAGACCTTCCTCTTGAAGGAGCTCTCCCTAGTGGATCTTTGAGTTCATACTTTTCCTCTAATTAGGTTTTTTGTCTACTTTGACCTAATATTGGGTTAATAGCCTATTTCCATAGTTGGAAAATCTTGAATAGCCAAATTGAGTAGGGACTTTGACATCGATCTCTAAGTTCCCTTGGGTTGAGAAGACTAAGGTCATAACACCCTATCTTCATAATTTTTTAACCAAATTTATCTCATATATTTTATTATTATATCCGAAAATATAACATCACAAAACCCTAAGAATAATAAAAAAATCATATTTGAAAAAATATATGGAAATTGGAAACTATGCTCTCACATCAAAATGAACCCTAGTTGAAATAATGGTGGATATTTTAGGGTATTTTCATGGGGTTGATTTTTGTGATATCTTTATATTTGTGTCGGCTAGAATTTTTTATTGCATATTTGTTATTGCAAGTGCAACCATTTTTCCAAGTTTGAAGATCATAAAAGTGGTTTTGGACAGAGATTGACCCCTACGGGGTTGGAGGTTCATAGTAGAAAGTGTTAAGTGGGGCCACACACTATTTAGGGTTGTTATAAATCTCATATTAGATCTGATATCTCAGTTTTAGAAATTTCGTGAGGCCTCTTCTTCTTCCCCCTCATGCTCATCCCCTTACCCTACAATACAATGTATACTTCATATGGTAAGGATAATATTGTTGAGTGATTTTTTTATCAAGTTTTCTAAGATATATTCACGTCTTCAATCCTATAATTGTAGTAGCATTTTGATGCTACATTTCTTGAGATTTATGATAAATATTTTTAACTTATCCCTTTCCTTCAGTGATTATTATGCTTCATTGTTTTGAGTGCCTTATGATCTATGAAAGAGGTTTCTTGGGAAATGTGTGTATTTATTGTGTAGAGAATAAAAAAGGAGTAAGCTATCTACTCGACGATTTGCACAGGGCCCCACCTGATGCCGTCGAGTAATAGCTTACTCCGTTACCACAACTTCTTGGCTTATTTAAGTTCTCCCTGTGAAATTATAATAAGTATTATTACAACCACTCGGGAGAAAATTTCAAACTGATCTTGTGAGGCTTATATCGAATCTCCTTCAGAGCTTTAAAAGAATCAATTATATATATCCTCTGTATATAAGCCCTAGTTGTAGAGAAATAATCGAATACATTAATCCATAATTTAATTAGAAAACAACAAAGATTATAATCAAAATTACTTTTTTGAATTTATGATAATCATGTCAACACAAGAATGCTTGGAACTTATTAAGATTTAAAAACAAAAAGCCATTAACGATTACAATTAAGCATATGACTTTTTTCACTGTACTATGGTTTATTAGCCGTGTTGTAATTGTAATACAAGCCACCTTTGTATCTCCAGTTTTAGTTAATCTTTTACTTTTTAACATAACATGAATCTTTGTTTTGTAGAATTTACATTTTCACTTGAGCTTTTATATCTTAACATAACATGAATCTTTGTTTTGTAGAATTTACATTTTTGCTTAATCTTTTATTTTATAAGATATAGACTTACAATTTTTTTTGCAAATCACTTTTTACATTTTGTGAGTTTCTTTTGCAGATCTTGGTCTTCAGCATATAATATAGCAATTTGATCCTTATGATTTTGTATTTAATTTTATTATATTCCTATTGTTAACTACTCTAGAGACCATCTCTCGTCTATCATGAACAGCATGCCTTTATTTATGTTTCATGTACATATTCAATTTTATGTATTCATTTAGTTGAAAGGCATACATTTCTCTTAAAGCTCTGAAGGAGATTCTGGATCTGTGGTAAAATTTTCTTCCGATTGGTTGTAATAATACTTATTATAATTTCACCGGGAGAATTTGAATAAGACAAAAAGTTGTGGTAACGAAGTAAGCTATCACTCGATGACGTTAAATGGGCCGCTCTGCAAATTGTCGAGTAAATAGCTTACTTCAATAAAAAATATTGTTCAACGAATTCTAGGGAATCCTCGTTGGTCTTAAGAGTTGCCATAAAGAATTCAAGAAGCTAGGATGAAGTGAAACTGGCTCTAACTTCTCCCTTCTCCCGTGCTAGCAATTCATCGCACTATGATCCACAACTCTATCGTAGGTGCTACTTTAGGGGTAACATGACGAATTTATTTTAGTGGTATTGTTAGTAGGCACTCTATTCCTCATTCAAGGTAATGGTGTATATAAAAAAGTAATATCTACTAGTTTAATTTACTAAATTAGTAATTGTCTTATATGTTTAAGGATTGTGTAGTTTTAAATTGCTATAATATATGTTGAGCTTTGAAAGATTATTTAATATAATAAAAGTATTTTAGTGAATCTATTGTTTATGAATTTTTTTTAAGGAGTTTATATTTTCCAATATTAAAAGGTTTGGTTATTTGGTTATGTACACTTTTGTAAATTAAGCAGTTTATGAAATTTATATATGATTTTATTTTAAAACGAAGATGAATAATATTGTAATTTTGTTGATAACATTAAAATTATAAGTTGAATTTAATGTAAATTGGAATTTTCCAAAAGCTTGGTTTCCAATGTTTGGCAATGTTCTTTTATCTATCATATATTCCTAATCTAACAAAGTTTTTTAATAATAGCGTAGCAATTGTCTCTAGTGGTGTAAATAGACGCTTAACACAATGTCATATATTAAAAATGTAATATTATTGTAAATTTTTATATAGTTGTAACCATTTGTTTGAGTTAAACAAATCATATTAAATTTCGGATTACTTGAGTCACTTTGAGTTTTTGGCAATGATGAAATTCAATTCAAATTCAATCTACTAATAAGACTTGAACAAACCATTAAATTTGTCTATTTATATACTTCAAAAAAATTGTGAAATAACACTTCTTTGTCAAATGTCATTGTCATATATAATTCTTAAAATGTCATTGTCATATATAATTTTTAATAGGGTCAAAATTATATATAACATTTTTTTATGTTATAAGTCATTTTCATATATAACTTTTATTTTGTTAGATGTAAAATATTATGGTTTTAAGTAAAAATAGTAAATTAATATGTATAATTTTTTTAATAAATAATGAAGTTTTAGTAAATAATTTTATTTATTTTTGTTGATGGGAATTTTATTTTATCAAATTTTGAGTAGACTGTAGAAATTAAGTTCAAGCTGTAGAACAATTACACTCACAAAATTACTAGTCAAACATGCAAAATTCCACAAAAAGGAGACTGTATATGGAGCATAACACAAACTTCTATTGAATAAGTGTAAATTGGCCAACCTCATGAAGTCATAGGTTGTCCAAATATATAATTATATCATATATTCGAAAGCATAAGGATGCTATTCGAATTGGACAAAAAACAAGCTTACTAAACTAGTCAAAATCCCTCATAGGTGCATAAATCGCTTTCCTAATATGTCAAGATGAGCACGAATCGAGTGAGTGAGATGTTCAAATTGATAAGTGATGGAATGAGATCATATCCATGCTTTTGGATGGAGAAAAAGAAGGAGGATGAGTTGGGAAAAATACAAGGCAGTTACTCCAAGACTAGCTTTTCATTTTTGCCTTAAAACTGCTAAAAAGCAAAGAAACTCAGGAAAAAGAAGAACTACACTTTTACTATTCTTGAATTACTGCAGAGTTGTTAGAATCTTTTCCAGGATCTTTTTAAAGCGCTCCTTTAGCCAGTTTTCACATTTGTTGAATTCTAGGTGCAATTGGATGCCAACTAGCTAGTAAGGAATCTAGGAATAGGAAAAAAGTTGACAAATTAATGTCTCTTAAGTGTAACTATGGGTTTGATTATAATAAAACCCCTCTTAAGCCTGACGTATGTAAAATATTAGAAAAATATATCATATTATAGGGCCTAGCAACAAGGCTTAGTCACTCTTTACGTACTGCTTGTCCATACAACCAAGGAAAGAGGTAAAAACCCAAGGGGAAAATCCCCCCTTAAACATGGAATGAACAAAATTTTTGGAAATCTTGTTATCAATAATTATTCACCACATGATCAGCAATCCCTAGTAGTGATTTGAGATTACTGAAGGTCTTCTTAGAAAAAACCTTAGTGAAGACGTCTGCTACTTTCTCTAAAGATGTGCATTAGAGTAGAGAAATGGTACCATCATGCACAAACTCCCTGATATAGTGCATATGGATCTCAATGTGTTTGGTTTGATGTCTCTGTACTAGATCAGTGGAGATTCGAATGGTGCTTTGGTTGTCACAATAGATGACAGTGGAAGTCTATGATTCGATCCCGAACTCTCCAAGTATTCCCTGCAACCACAAACATTGAGTAGCTACATTCACAGCTCCTCTATACTCCACCTCTATAGATGAGAGTGCAATGGAACTCTTCTTTTTACTTGACCGAATGATTGGTCCATCTGCAAGCATAAACACAAATCCTAAAGTAGAATTTATACCAGTGTTATCACCTTCCCAATCACTGTCAGTAAATTCAGCTAACTCTAAGTCAGATTTTGCTGCATAGAAAATCCCATGAGTTCTTGTTCCTTGAATTTATTTTAGGATTCTTGGCTGCCCTCCAATGTATTTCATGAGGCTTATCCATGTGTCTAGAAGCCACACTCACTGCATAAGATATATCAAGTCGAGTATGAGTCAAAATAATCTTACACCCAATCAATTGCTTATACAGTGTATTATTTACCGATGGAGTCAAACTTCCTTCTTCAAGCTTAACCCCATAGAGAAATAAAGTATTTGGTTTTATAAACCCACTTACACTTGAATAGATTTCTCCCTGGGGGAAGATTGACTAGTTCCCATGTGTCATTCTTCTGGAACAAGCTGTATTCTTCCTTCATGATTGTTTGTCATCTTGGATCATCTGATGCATATTCATATGTCTGAGTGTGAGAATTTATTTTCAGTTAGATCTAGGATATAGAGAAATATTCAAAATCAAAGTGTTTGACAAAATATGTAAGAGGACAACAAAGAGACTGAAAATAGCTGGAATAACACATGTGAATGGTGCCAATATCTAACCATTATATTATAGAATGCCTTGTAGATGTGTATGATACATATGTATAGTACATTGGAGAATATTTATGAGCCCTTGGAGGCCATGTGAATGCATACAAGTGTCAGAATAGGATTTGACCCCTAACCCCCCTAGGTTGACCAATAGGCTACCAAACCTAACCAAACAGTCATGAAACCATGTGTGAACATGTGTGAATAGGTAAGAAGCATGCCTGTTTCATAAATGAGGGAATGAAAGCATGGTAGAGCACATGGGTGAGTGGGAAATTATCTAGGAGCCAAATAAATGCCCAAGGAGACCACGGAACAACCAAATTCACACACTAGCTCCCTTAGTCAAAGCTAGAAGTGGTTTTCAATTAATACAATAGTCTAAATATCATAATGATTAAACTAGAGAACCTCAACTATCAAGTAATGAGCTAGAATCACCCATTTGACCAGTATTGATCAGTATAATCTAAGTTAGATCATAGAACCTGAGCACAAGGAAAAATGATTATGTATCCTAGGTAGATCATTAAGGTACTAAGGTAGATTATTGATCCAACACCCCCCTTTAATCCTAACTTAGTACAACTTAATCAACATGATTTACTAACGCCTTATCAACCAAGGCACAAGTCACCTTTTACAACAAAATTTTATTGATCCATGTAACAGAGGTAAGGAGGAAAATCTCATGGGACAAAACCTCCCCTCAAAAATGGATATGACAAAGAAATCAAAATTTGTATACACTCCAAACTAGATGAGTATGTTTGGAGGAATATTCTTCTTGGGAAGAAGTGGAATGTGCTTAACCAAATCAGGAATATGTATAGCTGCATCATGAATCCTGGGATCATGTAGAACAAATGAAATGCACTGATAGGAGAGAGAATGGATCTCTTCATACTTGAAATTCGAACCAACCAGGGTGACATGTCCAAAAGAGACTTGAATTGCTTGAGAATAGGTTTCCCCACATGAATCATAAGGATATTGAAGCATCAACTTTGAAAGAAGGTTGTAATCAGCTCCAAGAAGGTGCGCCATTGTGATGGAAAATGATTCTTCATCTTCAAATGAACTTGAAGGAACTCTACTAGTAATGGTGGAGGAATACATATGAAGAAAAAGAGTGTGCAACAATGAGAGATATTCACTTGACTTCCAAACTTCTTGTTGACCATCTTTTGAACCAATACTCTCATATGAAGAAAACCCATCTTCTTAAGAAATGAACTTGAAGGAACTCTACTAGTAATGGTGGAGGAATACATATGAAGAAAAAGAGTGTGCAGCAACAAAAGATATTCACTTGACTTCCAAACTTATCGTTGACCATCTTTTGAACCAATACTCTCATATGAAGAAAACCCATCTTCTCAAGAAGGCTCACTATGATCACGAACTAGCAATACATATTCATTATTAGTAATAGAAGACATAGAATGGAAAGATAACTCATCAATGGTAGTGATGACAACAACTCGTATGATATCTTCATGAAAAATAGCTCCATGACAAAGAGAGGAAGCCAAAGAGGAAGAAACTTGAGTTGGATCATTTCCTGAATCTTTGGCTACTTCTTCTTATTCATTTCGAACAACTTCTTGAGAAATGCATGAGGCCAATATATTTGGAGGGAGAGCACATAAGGAGGTTTTCACTTGCTTGCTCTCCATATAGCTCATATTTTCTTTCTACATTCCAAGAGCTTCATCTAGATTTCTCCAAAGCTCGAATGGGTACTCAACATAATCAAAGAGATAACACATTGTAGGAGGAATAGCAAGACACATAGTTCCATAGGATCCATCATAATCATTAAGCCAATCACACTTCTCTTTAGAGGACTCTGGCTCACTCATAGAACCAATGGAGACATCATAGAGACATTGTCTCTTGAGATATGCACACACTTTTGGATTCCACTCAGAATAGTTGAATGGAGAAAGGAGAGGACTAAATTTCGAATCCATGAAGTTGTTGTAGGAACCTACAATGAAAAACACTCAAATGTTTTGGAAATATGCCCTAAACAACAACTCAAACCTATCTAGATTTGTTTGCAGATCCAACTAGATTTGATACCATGTGAGAATTTATTCACATTTAGATATAGAATCTATAGCAATATTCACAATCAAAGTGTTTAACAAAATATGCAAGAGAACAACAAAGAGTCTGAAAATAGCTGGAATAACACATGTGAAAGGTGCCAATATCTAACCATTATATTACAACACACCTTGTAGATGTGTATGATACATATTTATAGTACATTGGAGAAGATTCATGAGCACTTGGAGGCCATGTGAATGCATACAAGTTTCAAAATAGTATTTGACCCCTAAACCCCCCTAGGTTGACCAATAGGCTCCCAAACATAACCAATTAG
The DNA here is from genome assembly GCA_001517045.1 of Pseudotsuga menziesii. Lineage (NCBI taxonomy): Eukaryota > Viridiplantae > Streptophyta > Pinopsida > Pinales > Pinaceae > Pseudotsuga > Pseudotsuga menziesii. The sequence goes on along the minus strand of LPNX010511337.1, from coordinate 95,866 downwards.
TCACGAAACCATGTGTGAACATGTGTGAATAGGTAAGAAGCATGTTTGGTTCATAAATGAGGGAAGGAAAGCATTGTATAGTGCATGGGTGAGTCCCTAGGAGCCAAATAAATGCCCAAGGAGACCACAAAATAGTCACATTCACACACTAGCGCCCCTAGTCAAAGATGGAAGTGGTTTGCAATTAATACAGTAGTCTAAATTTCAGTATGATTAAACTAGAGTGCCTCAACTATCAATTAATGAGCCAAAATCACCCATTTGACTAGTATCGATCAGTATAACCTAAGTTAGACCATAGAACATAAGCACAAGAAAAATGATTATGTCTTCTAGGTAGATCATTAAGTTACTAACGTAGATCATTGATCCCACACCGAGGGTATGATTCAACCATCAAATAACACTTCTTAGAAAAGAATGGATCTTTCACAGAAAGGGCACTCTCAAAATGAGATCTAGTCCTTCTAGTGTCACAAGGATTACCAGCTAGTTCCCCAGCTGCATGAATGGTATTTGCTTCCCATTTTGGTCTTGCGGGACTGTTAGGATCTTCAATTAAATCACCATTATCAGATATATCAGAATCAGAAATCTCATTAGTCTCTTCACTTACATTGAGTGGTGGTGGTGATGAAGAAGACTCTCTAATTTTTGCTGCTGGCATAGGCTCTTCTTCAAGCTGAACACTCCTTTCGATGAAATATTTTTGAGTGTTCATGTTGATCAGATTTACCCTTTTGAATATTCACAATACACAAAAAATAGGCACTCTTTAATTTGGGGTTGCAAATCCTTCCTCTTTTTAGTTGGAATTCTATCCCAAGACCTTGAGCCAAAAATCCTGAAATGGGTCACATCTGGCTTGTTCCCACTCCAAGCTTTGAAAGGAGTGATTCCATGAAGTTTCTTGTGAGGTACCCTGTTCTGGATATAGGATGCAAATTTTATATCTTCAGCCCAAAAATTTGGTGGCAAAGTTTTTGACTCCATCATGCAAGTTTCCATCTCCTTGAGTGATCTATTCTTCCTCTTAGCAACACCATTTTGTTGAGGTGTGTAGTGAATAGAATGTTTCACCTCGATACCTGCATATTCACAATAATGGATGAAATCAGGGTTGACATACTCTCCACCATTATCATATATAAGGATCTTGATTTTCATCCCAGACTCGTTCTCAACCAAGGCTCGAAAGACCTTGAAGAGGTCAAAAAATTCAGACGTATGCTTTAGGAAGTAAACCCAACAGCACATGGAAAATTCATCTATGAAGGTTATGACATATTTGTATTGAATCATGGAAAAATGAGGGAATGGACCAACAATTCCATTGTGGATTAACTCAAGGGGTTCAGAAGTTCTCTCATGACCGACTCTCTCATACTTATGCTCTGGGTGTTTTCCTAGGATGCAACCTTGGAAGACCCTTTAGAAAACTTGATCTTTGGTAACCCTATGACCATGTCTTTGTCACTCAAATATAAAATATACTTGTAATTTATATGGCTGAATATCTCATTCCAAATCTTGCTTGCTTCATTAGCATGAGTGAGAAGAGAAGAGGGGTTAGAAAAGGGTAGGAAATGGGAAATATTGTACACTTTCAAACTATGATCCACAAAACCTTTAGCTATGACTATACAATTCGAAATATCTAAGATTTCAAAATTATTGGTAGAGAATAAAACCTTCTTAGGAGACCTAGTTGGGGTCATCTGATACACTGACAAGAGGTTAGCAGCAAGACCTGGGACATACGAAACATCATTGAAATAACCATGGTTAAGATCAATCCTACCCTTCCCCTCACTATCAGTTAGAGAGTCATCTCCCAAAACATTTTTTGGAATTTTCCAATCATCAAGAGAGGAGAAATTCTCCCTTGTCGAAACCATGTTCCTTGAATCTCAGGAGTAAATGATGAAGGTAGATGATATTGAAGTGTTGGAAACCAAGGCATGAACTATCTCCTTGTCATCTGAATTTGATCCTCCTTCCTTCTTCTTTGCGCATTCAGTAAGGGAGATGTTTTTCTTCTCCAAGAGTTGATTCAATATGCCAATTTTCTTCTTCATACAAGAGCTCGCAGGATGATATCCCTTATTGCAGTATGCACACTTGCTCATTTCACCTTCATTCTTCTTCTTCTGGAATTTCTTCTTGGAGCCTGAGGACTCCTCTTGAGACTTGGAATTTTCTCTCTTTTGTTCTAATGGATTCTTTGAATTGGCTTTCTTATTTCCTTTGGAATCCACCTTTGAATCTCCATCAACCAAATCTTGGTCTTTGAAAGGTTTGATGGTGCCCATCATAACCAATTTGTCTTGCTCCTGAGTAAGGGATTCCATGAAGTCAACAAATTTTTATGTTGTTGCATTAGGCTCAGCCTCAGTTTCCATGTTCACTCTGAATATTCCTTCAATCCTCAATAAAATCTCCATCTGAGCCTTCCATTCAAAAACGTTGAATGGATTCAAGATGATCCTATGAGATTGATCCATATCTCAGCAAATGCACCCTTGAACCAAAAGAATGTGCTCCCAGTAGGTGATGTCAAACCTACAATAGAAAATTGGAAGGAGAATAATCAAACTACCAAGGCTCTAATACCATGTGGAAATTAATCCCAATCTATAGAACAATTACACTCACAAAATTACTAGTCAAACATGCAAAATTCCACAAAAGGGAGACTGAATATGGAGCATAACATAGACTTATATTGAATAAGTGTACATCAGAGAACCTCATGAAGTCATAGGTTTTCTAAATATGTAATTACATAATATATTTGAAATCATAAGGATGCTATTCGAATTGGACAAAAAGTAGGCTTACTAAACTAGTCAAAATCACCCATAGGTGCATAAATCATTTTCCTAATATGTCAATATGTTCACAAACTCGATGAGTGAGATGGATGAGATGATAAGTGATGGAAAGAGAACAGATCCATTCTTTTGGATAGAGGAAAATAAGGAATATGAGTTGGTAAAAAAACAAGGCAGTTACTCCAATACAAGCTTTTCGCTTTTGCCTTTAAACTACTGAAAAGAAAAGCAACTCAGGAAAAAGCAGAACTGTGCTTTTACTATTCTGGAATGACTGCAGAGTTGTTAGAATATTTTCCAGGATATTTCTAAAGCACTCCTTTAGCCATTTTTATCATTTGTTGACTTCTAGGTGCAAGTGGATGCCAACTAGCTAGTAAGGAATCTAGCAATAACACAAAATTGACAAATTAATGTCTCCTAAGTGTAACTATGGGTTTGAGTATTCTAACATAGACAATTTTCTACTTATAGTCATTTGATCAATGTAAATATTTATCCTTCATTTTTATACTTCGATGTCATTGTTAGATTGTTTCTTTTTACATAAAGAACATTTGTTTCTTTATATTTAGCTAACAAGTCAGTTGATATATCATTAAATACCCTTCTCCCATGTGTTAACCCTCATAATGTTTTTGATTTTTTGGAGATCTTCATGTTTCTATTGTTACATTGTAAATATGAAGGATTCAACGACCCCTCGTGTATTTTGTCGATAATAATGAAGTGAAAAGGTCAAGAATTCTGCATCCCAAGAATTTTGTGGAAATTAGGTCTCCTCTAAATATGAAGGATTCCTTAGTGATAAAGTGACAAGGTCAAAAAAAATTTCCCTTGGAAAAATATGTGCATTAATCGTTATCTAGTGTAAAGATGAATCATTTATCAATCCCACATATAATATATGGACTATTTTGAGGTAAAAAGGTCAAAAATTCTACAAACCTGAAAAATTTGTGGAAAATTATGGAAAATTATGTCGATGATCATGAATTAACAATGTCGAGAATTATCCAACTGGATGTTGACCATCATGATGTAATAAGGTCAGAATCCATGTTCGATGAAGTGACAAAGTCAATAATTCTTTGCAAACCTAAGATTTTGTGAAAAAATATGTGGACAATCAAGAAGTGACACGGTCAATAATTATCTAATATTCAAATTTTGTGGAAACTTTTGTTGCATTAGAGATAAAGTATTTTTGACATTCTACACAGAATCATGAAGTTGCGAGGTCACATATTTCAACCCCTTGGAAATTTAGTGAACCATTTGGGGGAAGTGACAAGTTAATATGTATCCAATGCCAAATTTTATGAAAGGTTCAAAACATATAATTAAAGGTCAATAAATCAAGTTGCACATGAAGCGCGGAACGACGATTTAGTAGTTGTGTTTAAGGAACAAAGTAAAGAAGCAGACAAGCCCTATTTGAAGGAACAGAAAGACAGTATAGAAATACAAGTAACATTTCAATCAGAGGGTCAATATGAATCTTAGCCATGGCATTTCAGATTTGGACATCTGAATTTGGTGGGCTGAAACTAGTACACATGAAGAATACGATGAAAGGATTTCCATTTATTGAAAAAAAATAAAGAATTTGTGAAGGATGCATTTTTGGCAAGCAACATAGAGAAAATTTTCTTGTTGTAAATTAGTAATACAAAACATGTGCACCACATAAAATTGTGCACCCATATATTTTTGGGCCAATGAAAACACAATCCATAGGAGGATGCAATTATTTTCTTACATTTATTGATAATTTCACAAGAAAAACTTGGGTTTATTTTTTAATACATGAATTTGATGCATTTGGATGTTTTCAATAGTACAAGGAACTTGTGGAGAAGCAAAGTGGATACTACATCAATATATTAGTGATCCATCCAACAGTTGGAATTGTTTGTCAATTTTAACTAAGTTCAACACTTTGAATTTGACATTCAGCACTTCGACAAGTTCACCTATCGACTCGACAAGTTCATCACTCGACCAGTTCGGCACTTCAAAAAGCTCATCCCAGTGCTTCAACATACAACATCTTGACATGCATTGTCGACATCAATGACTGCCGAACTACGACAAATTGTCTCTATGTATTCTAGTCGTCTGTAACAATTGAACTTTTATAACCATTCCAACTTATTTTGTAACTGAACGTAATGGAAAGACAACTCAAGCATTCTCAAAACTCTATTTAAGAATGTACATTATTGTAATATAGATTCATGTAATGACAAATTAATAAAGAAGAGATTGGTTCGAATTCTTTCATATTGTGTGTGTGTGTGTATTTGGTGTGTAGTGTACATATTGCTTTGCTGATTATTCATATGCTTCTTCCATAAAAGTACTTGATTCATTCATTCGAACTATTGTCCCTAGCGATAACCTGGGTGCGATCGAAATCATTGGAATCAGCACTTGAAATAACTATGTGTGCTTAAGTTGTGTGTAGACACTTCTATCGAAGTTACCTTCCTTATTCCTGTTTAAACACTCTTGCAAAATCAACAATCCAAGTAGCCACTAACTTCGACTTCAGAGTATCCAACAACTCACACCACTAGATAAAATATGGATGGAGAACCAAGGAGTAGCCATGCAACTGAAAAATACAGAGCAAATCATAGAACACGCATTGGCTCGACAACGAGCTGAAATGTTTTCCCAATTCAATGAGGTTCTCACTCAATTCGCCTCAACATTAGGAGGATATTCAAAAATATCCAACTCCGATAAAATTAGTCCATTCAAGGCACAAATGAATTTGGACATACCAAATCTAGAAGGTAAGATTAGCGTTGAATCCATCGACAATTGGGTACAATAAATAGAATCCTATTACTATATAAATCAACTCTCAGAAGCTGAAAAGATCACCATTGCAACCTTAAATATGTTGACCTTTTTGCCCTACAACTACATACATGGATAAGAATATTAATAGTCATACACATTTAACAGAGGAGAAATGGTGACAAACTCTATCGACACCTTGTTGAAACATAGAAACTGAGTCCTCCACCACTTCAATCCTCCATCTCAATAGCAATCTTACAAGACAATGGAAAGCTTGGGAAGAGTAGCAATGTGTGTTGAAAAGGACAAAGGGATGCAGACTGAAGCATATATGAATGGGGAAACAATCCACTATAGTTTCCTTGCTCTCATAGGTTCTCCTCCTCTAATGAATCCTAGAGGATCAATATATATCCCTTCAATAGGAAATGAAGGGTCAAGTCAGAGCGTTTCCAGGCATATGGAAGGCCAAGAGTTAAGTTATTCAGGACTCATTGAGGAAAAATCCAAATATTTTATTTTTTATGCACATTTCTTGATGTACGTGGGTCACAGTGGAGCAAGCTACATGTACACCCGACTTTTTATCTAAAACCCATGTATGAAAATAAACAGGTGTTTTTTAAGGGATTTCTTGGACCATCAAAGTATGTTTTGATCAAAGGGGGTCTAAGGATTCTGGATAGGGATAAGGAAGGCCATAAATTTATGATCTACCAAGTGTGGTAACATCAGCTATAACAGTTACATAAGATCTAAAAAATTTAGCATCATAACATCATAACCATAAGCAAAGGGTCACTGAAATAAAGACAAATACAACAAAACAAGAGAACAGAGAATATTCTATGGGAAACCACAAGGGAGAAAGCCCCGCAAAACTTCCCCAGTATGGAATTCGACCAAGTACAGTGTAAAACCTCAACAACAAGAATAGTTGCACATCTTCCATAGTAGACACTTTCTCTCTCTCCCTCCAGCGCAATACTTGAGTGTATGATATGTACAGATGAAGGGGAGTGCCTCCTTATTTATATTCTTCAGTTGAATTGACCTATAACCTAACATGGTCTACTTGTCTAACTGATTGGGCCAACTTGTCTAGCAAGACACCAAAAATAACATTTATTATATTGACACTTGGTTACTATTGACCCGACTTACATCCATAGGTTTACATTGATTATTTTAATGACTCTTACAAGACCAAAATCATCTCCCGAGGGAGGAAAATAATCAATATATTGGAATATCTTCCAAGTTACAATACTTTAACACTCCCTCTTAACTAGGAAGGTATTCAACCACAGTAGGAACTACTACCACAACTGACTGGTGAATCTCTATATGTCATAGGAAATTTTGGAACATCATCATACATCTTCATCATCAATCTCAGTTAGATCATCTTTTGCAATCTCAGTATGTAAATACTGAATCATATTCTATATTTGTTGAATCATATTCTATCAGTATATAAATATTGAAACATCATCATCATCATCATCAGTATGTAAATACTAAGACATCATCATATACATTGAAACATCATCATCTGCATCATCAGTATGTAAATATTGAAACATCAACATCTGCATCATCAATATGTAAATACTGAAACATTGTCAGTATGTGAATACCAAAACAACAACAAAATCATTAGCATGTTAGTGCTAATTCAACATCATCAGTAAATTCTATATAATCATCTGCATTATCAGCATAGGGATGTTGGAACATCATCATCATCATCAACATAAAAATGTTGAAACAACATCTTCATAATCAACACAAAGTGTTGTGACTTCAACCTCATCAACATTATCAGCACGGGGTGTTGGGACCACGACCATATCAACATCATCAACACAAGGTGTTGGGACCATAACCACATCAACAACATCAACATACAAATGTTGAAGCAACATCATCATCAATATCAATATAGAAATACTAAAATTACCTCACCATCATCAGTATAGAAATAATGAAACTAACTTATCAACATTAGTATAGAAATATCGAACCTGTCACATCTACATTAGTATGAAAATACTGAACTTTCCACATCAATATCATTATGAAAATACTAAACTTTCCACATCAATATCAGTATGAAAATACTGAATCTGCCATATCAGTATGGGAATACTGAAACTATCTCAACAATCATCAATATAACAATACTTAAGTAAAAATCTTAGCAATCATCGGTATAACAATACTTAAGAAATCATCTCAGCAATCATCAGTACAACAACACTGAATCAATCATCTCAGCAATCATCAGTATAAAAATACTGAAGCAAACATCTCATCAATCATTAGTATAACAATACTGAAACCTCTTACAACAACATCTTGTCTGACTTACTAGCCCTTCTAGGCCGACAAGTCTAGTTAGACAGGTTGATCTCCTTGGAGACCAAATAAGACTTGCTTGCATTACTAGCCCTTTTGGGCCAAACAATACTAGCCATACATACTAACCACTTCTTTCCCTCTAACTATCTCAGAGCAACATCACGATGAGTTCTCTGGTAGATCCATCTAGAAATTTTGTCTAACTTACTATTCCTTTCGAGCCAACAAGCCTAGTTAGACATATGGAAATACCTGGGACCAACAAGCCTTGTCCTAGCTTACCTATCCCCTTGGGTTAAACCAATCTAGATATACATATTAATTCCCCTAGGATCAATAGGCCTCATCTGACTTACTAACCATTTTCAGCCAACAAGACTAGCCAAACTTACCCTCCTCTAGACTAGTCTACTGCCATTGCATCCTTCTTCCATCTACCATCACTCCCTCTTTTGAGAGAGGTCCTTTCGGACTACACGAAGATTGTCTCAAAATTATTCAAATTTTACATGAGACGGAGGCTTAGTCAACACATCTGCTACTTGTTCCTCTGTAGGAACATACTTGAGCTTTACTAATCCCTTCTATAACTTGTTATTTAGCATTCTCTTCTTGTACATCCAGAACTGCATCATACATTCACAACTTGAATCATTTTTCTTTTGTGCATCTATAACTGCATCTTTCTTATCTGCAAGTGTATCGTACATCTACAACTTCATCATTCCTTATCTTGTAGGTGATTGCATACGATTCTTCCTACAATTCAAAGATATTTGTATGATTAGAAACTTTTCGTAACATATTCATAATGAAAAATTATTATGCATAAAGATATATTTCATATAATCATGCAACTGTTCCCTCTAATGCAATAATCATCTATATCCCATATACATACGGTATTTTTCTATATGCCTTCCATCTTTCCAAGATATTATTTCATAAGTAGCAATGGAATCCACTTACCCATCACGTGCATATTAGTAGTAAACTACAAATATTCTAATATGCATAATACATTTCCTAAATCTAGAAATATATCTATGTATACATATTGAACAACTAGATATATAGGAAATGAAAATTCAAATACTTATATATGTTTGTTTGGTAGACTCCATCTTGATCACTATGTTCTTGAATTACTGGAGTCTCTTCCAATGTGTTCAACTTCATCGTTTGATTCTGAAGACCTATTCATATCTTGCTCGTGATCAGAAATACTGAGCAAGTATTCATACACCACAAATCACATAGAACTGTGTCTGTGTGTCCTACCAATGCATCCCTTCTTATCCAATGATGAAATGGATAAGAGTATAATCTTCATCTTCATCGGTATAATTCTTCTGGTTCATATTCTTCATTACTTGAGGAATCTTTACTTGCTTTCTTCTGAGCTGCAATATATTCATCCTTGGTTGCATTGAGAGAAACACTCCGCTTTCTGCAATATGTTGGAGTGATATTTTTGTTCATAGCACTACCAACTCAATCAAAGTAATCATATCTCTGCAATACCCTTTAGGTACCACCCCATTTTCTCTGCATATTTTATATGGATAATGTCACATGCCCTAATTTGGCAAAAATAACATTATCATATTTGATTTTATTTCAAGACAATATGTTAAATTTTATGCTAAGTTGTAAATTATGACTCAGCAGAGTCAAGGATATTGAATGTAATTCTAAATATTTTAATTATAAATAAATAAAAGTGGAGACAACAGCTTGGGGAGAGCTGTTAAAAGAGTGTTTACTGGTCAAGTTGGTGGAGGAGACTGGGTGGAGAGCAAATAGACACTACTACATTTCGACCAAAAATCTGACGGCCGTATTGTCGGATTTTTGACACTTCCCTGTCGCATGTACGACACTATGATTTTTTTTAAGCATCGGTGGCCTTTCTTCGGTTATCCGACATCTTTCCAATCCGTCGGTTAAGCGACAGTTCAGTTTACCGTCGGTTAAACGTAAATCATCGGTTATCCGACATTTAATTCATATTAAATTTAAAAAAAATCCTTTGCATGCCGTCGCTTAACCGACAGATTATGAAACCTAAACGTCGCTTAAGCGACGGGAGAAAAAAATTTATATAAAACAATCGCCCAGCAGGTGTCGCTTAAGCGACGGTTATGGATGTTTTTTTTAAAAATTGCCATCGCTTAAGCGACGGATATGAATGTTTAAAAAAAAAAAATAGAAGAGGATTTTGTATCAAAGGTCTATTAACTGGAGCTGCTTGCTGACATTGTCTTCCGTAATTAATAGAGATCCGTCTATAGAATTATTGGAGAGGCTCCTATCCATTGCAAAAGGAAGATCATTAACGGTTCAAGTTTGATCTTTGAACAATGTAATATTAAAGGCATAGCATAGAAAATATTATATATACTCACACTTTCTCAAGTTGTAGCGAACCCAAAAATTCAGATGGAAGCTGCCCATTCAATGTATTGTTGTTCATCACACTATGGAACAAGGCAAAGGGGATAGAAAAACTAGTTAATATGAAAGATAACAAAACGTGACTATCGAAGCCCAATGTTTATAATCAGATATGGTGTTTATAAAAAAACCCATTCGGTATGAAAGCTCTGTTTTGGACTTGCAATATAGCTTAAGATTTTAGGGATTGGATTGTAGCAGAACATTCAATGCATTTTATGGGTATACTATAATGGGAAGGATCTTCATGGCTGAGGTTATTGGGATACTATCTCTCTTACAGGCCTTGCTTTTTTATTTGAGGGGAGGCACAGGACTCGTTTATTTAGAAGTCTCGACAGATTTTATGTTTCAGGCTTTAAGTCTCATCAAGAAGCACAGATCACAAGCTAGGATGATATTTTTAACACAGTTGCACACTATTTGGAGGTTGGAACTAAAGCTGATATGCTGATTCTCTTTGCTTCTATTGAACAAGGGCATCATAAGATGGAGCTTCACTCTCTAATGTATCATTTAATGTAAATTTGATGATTTTAATGTAATGTAAGATGCATTTCCAATATATAACGACCATCTTTTCTTGGCAATGAGAGTCTACCTGCACTCTCCTTTCTTGAAATTTTCTTCAGTGCCAAAATGAGATCCCGTTTACGGCCAGTGGGCTGAATTCCATTTCTTCTAAAGATCAAACCAAAGAAATTAGCATGGCATGTTATATGAAAATATCACAGAAACGTTTGTACTTCAAATGCTTCCAAGTCCATTATCCTCACATGCACCATTTATGATAATATATTAAAACAAAACTGCAATGGTGCTGAAATTATATTTGAAAGAATTTCAACATTAACATAGGTGTGAACATAAAAGTGGCAGTTTTAATCAAATTTTCCCAGATAATATAATCAAACGAGTGTACTACAGTAGCAACAGTGCACTATACTCACAAAAGCTGTCTAGTAGATCACAAGACATAAATGGGCAATCCCTAGAGGGAGCCTTAGAAAGAAACAATTCTGTTGGAACCAGATATTTACCTCATCATTGCACGCAGTTCTGCCACTATCAACTTTGTCAAGCTATCATCATCCTTCAAGTCCACCAAACTGTCTTCAATTCCAACTTCACTTGATCCTTGTTGAACTTCTGGAGAGGGTATATTCATGTCCTGAACACAAGTACATAAACATATTTAGGGAACACGGAAAGCAGTATAGACTCACAGAAAGAAATTATTCCGAAAGGTACTAACCTCATATTTATCATTGCTCTGAATCATGGATATGTCATCTTTGATTTCATTCTTCATTTCACTATCAACAATTGCACGAGTAGATTTTTACATGATATATCTTATGTCATGTTACATTTGCTACACAGATTTTTACATGATATATCTTATGTCATGTTAACCATTGAAATAACTCCAAAAGAACTTTCTCACTGTTAAGAGAATTTCAAAAACATGAAGCCAGGAGAATCTCAAGGACTCAGAGGCTAAGCTACAACCAACATAACAACATCTCTTCAACTTGCATGAAAGGCCTGCTGCACCAATCCTACTCTAGATGAGACAAAGAAAATATCTGCATTGGAAAAGGAACAGAGCACACATTTGGCTTTGGGAATGGGCTCATAGGCATATGAAAAGTAGGTTGATCTGGCTACAAGAAGGTGACCGAAACACTGCATTCTTTCACGAGCAAGAAGCTGCCCAAAAGGACCACAACATGCTTCTGGCAATGCATCTGCTCACTCTGTAAATTCGTCTATTGCAGAGGCATTCAACAATGGTGCTGACTAAAAAGTGCATGGTAAGGTAAATGTTAATGCTTCTGGCAATGCATCTGCCAGCATGTAATTTCGTCTATCACAGAGGCATCCAACAATGGTGCTGCCAGAAGAACCCCAGAGATTCATCCTGGAGGTCTTCCACCAGGTAATGAGCCAGACCCTTTTATCCGTGTTACTATTTATGTTTCTAAATAAAGGAATTACTTGCAATAAGTACAATCAGTACACACTACTTGGATATTTCATTGGCTGCACCCATCAAGAGGCCATTATAAACTCATGCATGAAGGCGGGCTGAGAGCTACGTGGTTGGAACTGCCAGAATAACTGAAACCTTACGAAATGCTTATTTCTGTTTATACTTTCAGAATCAAGTGACATGTGATGAAATTGTGTCGCAGAGACCATTGGTTTTCGATAACACCCTTATTGTTTTCTCCCGTGGGATTGAGAACCCACTGAGAAGACTGCTCGTATTTGTTGTCCCATGTAGGATGAATTCCGTAGCTTCACCATGGTATGGGATTGTTTGGATCCTATTTCCATGCATGTTAGTGGTTATCTGACATTGAGATTGAGTGCTTTAATCCACACCCTAAATAAAGAGATTCTTAAGAGTCAATTTATCCAAGGACCTCAGGGAATATGGATACATCAGTGTGGGTAACAAGATATTTAGGCAGGCAATTCATTACCTAAACCTGACTAGTACTTGCTCCAAATGGTCATAAGTCCTGATAACATGGTTCAAGACTATTCCTTGATGACCAATCTTAAAGTTCTTCAACCTCATGCCCCAATCCCCCCAAGCTCCTCCAGTTGTTCTCACCACTCAAACTAATTCAGAAGCCAATGAAGGGTAGGTGATTTTTATGACTCTCGAAAGATGTTGATTCACTCAGGTCTTCTTTTTGTCTTCTATATTCACCCGAAAAATCTCTATGTCACAAAGAGTGGAATAAAGTGCCCACTGAAATGGTTGATTGATTTCCTACAATTTTGTGTGTGCTGATTTTCTGACCAAACTCTTTCCAATCTGCTTTATACCTCTCTAAATTTGGCAAAATTATTCAGGCTAAACCTGAAGATATGAGGACATTCCTGAGCTGACAGTGGACAATGCCTTCTAAAGATGATCAAAGGTTGACTCCCTTTGGTCCAAGAGCCAGCTTGGGACCTAAAGTGGACTGTGGCTGTCTTGGCATCGTTCCTTTCCCAAAGGGAACATCTAAGGGGACAACAATCACCAATGGGGATTCTTTGAACTCTCTATTCAACCAACATCTTGATATCTACTTCTATTTTTTACTACTTCTATGTGTTATGTGTTAATACTAGAAGTAGTATCATTGACATATCATGGCCTCAAAGGAATTTGATAGGAAACTATGGGAGGAGTGAAGGCAATTAATAATGGATTTATGACAGTCCATGACAATGATATGGGGGTCTTAAACAAGTTTTTGTGCCAGTAATAAGTCTTCATGCTCATGATTTGTGAATATAATCATGTGTATGGACCTTGTTAAGGTCAGATTACCTCATTTTTTGCTACAAGTTAAGGGTTGTGAGGATAGTTTATAACAACATACTAGTTTAAGAACACCCATGCAACCATTGTTTGGAGAAATATCCAGACTTCTAAGCATCCATCTTTGTGAAACAATGAGATGTTCCGAAGTAGGTGACTGCTTTATTTGTTCTTTAGTTCCATCCAACTACAGAAGAAAGGGGAAATATAGTCCCTGGGAAAAGAAATAGAAAATTTTAGAGAGATCAAGGTCAACATGGTTTCAACAAAACATACAATGATCATACCTAAAGGAGACACTGTGGCCCTCGACTGGTGATATGGAAACTCTCAACCACCCCCATTCCTGGTCCAAAATGTAAGGTAATGCCAGACTGTGCGCACAAATGTATCCAAGAACACGTACACAGACAAAAAGAAAAAGAAAGAGATGGGGAAAAATAAAACAAAAAAATTTCAAGCATCAAATGAAGTGTGGTATAATAGGTAATTTGTACATCCTCCACTCATCCACTCAGTGCATTTTTTCATTCATTTCAAGATCAGAAATAAGTTGTACATCTTATGCTGACACAGAAGTAAAAATAAGACAAGAAAATAAAGCAAGAGTGGACTCACCACATGAAGCATAGACTTCCAAAAGCTTGGTGGTGAAGGTGGTCCACCAAATGGATCATTTGGATCACCATTTCCATTGTCATAAGGACCTCCAGGACCCATGCCATATCCACCCATTGGCCCCCCTATCCCATTATTATACATTCCACCAAACCCATTTGATCCACCATATCCTCCTCTATACATATTGTTGCCATAAATACCACCACCATATGATCCTGCCAACCCATAGCCTGAATTGTAATTTGTCATAGAACCATAACCTGAATTATAATTTGTCGTAGAAGCATACCCTGAATTCAGCAGAATACAAGGTTGTGAAATGTGGAACGTCATAATAACAAAAATACAATTTAAAAAATAATATGCAACAATACTGCTAGCTTGTACTGATAGTGGATACTAATGCTAACATGACCAGTGTTAAGTTTTAACTTACTGAAATGAACTCAAAAAATTATGAGTACATTAGTTAAACAGGATATAATGCAACACATTTACCTCCATAGTTACTTCCATAGCTACCCTGCTCCCAAGGTCTTGCTGGCATAGGTCGACCAACAGTGCTTCTGTTAGCAAGTGGCACATTTCTTTCAGTAATGCTACCACTGTTCACGATTCATGTCACAAGTTTATTATTTAACTGAAGTGAGACGTTGAAATCAAGAACCATCGAATTTGGAGTTAAAATTGAATAAATTATATGCTCACACGTGACGAGGATATTGGAGAGAAACTGGTCGTTTCATATATTCAGTTATGTGGTATCCACCAATGTTAGCTCTGCAACATGCTTGCATAACAGGCTCACCCTTAATAACCTGAAGCATAAAATTATTGTCAGAATCCTGAAATTTATGTTCTAAAAAAAATAGATGTCAGAAATAGATGATCAAAAAAATGATGAGGTAGTACCTACATTATTGTTATGCTCCAAAGTACAAAAAAAGAGTAAAGAAAATTCAAAAAAGGCTACAAGCTAATCATGTCACATGTTCTCAGTGTATTTCATTCATTTCCACCACCTAATTCACACAAATCATGTTATAATTTTACAAATTAGTATTCATGTTCACTATTGTAGGCAAACATTTTGATTTAGTCATAGGCAAGCTGAATCACACAACCAGATCAATTTACCTTCAAAAGAAAAGTGATTATAGACCAAATGGGGCAAGATGGCAGACACAACAGAGTCCACAAATAACCACTAAAACAGAATACAGAAGACTTTCTTAGGAAGCAAAGAACTTGTATCTCCACATGAAGAATGGGTCTTTTTTAGAGAAAGGACATGTCCTAACTAAAGGCTTGCTTATGAAAATGAGATGGAGTCTTGTGAGACCTCACAAGCTTCAAATGACAGCTAGAAATAACACTGTAGTACTAACTGCCAGCAACAAGCAACATCAAGCAGCCACTAACCAATTACCTACAGTTATTACTAGTTAAACTGACCTCTGATGTTAAGATTTAGTATTTACCCATACTCAAGTCCTGCTGAATGCAGTTAAACCTGATATGACACAAGGAAATGTATACTACAATTGAACACAACAGATTATGCCAAGAACTTGCTGTGTGCCAAGCCTCTATCTTGAAGACACTGCAACTTGGCACCTATATAACACTCACATCTCATGGCGTTCAGATGTCAGCAACACAGGCCCAAGCTTATGGCATTGTTAATTTTGTATCAGTGGAAAATACGTAAGACCTCTCATGAATTATTGTGAAGTATCTAGTGATGTATTAGCAAAACACAGAATGAGTACATATATCACTGCTCAGGCAAAGTTTGAAATGAACAAAGTTCATTTACTAACAAATACCAGCATAACAAGGACAATAGACACAAATCCATATAGAATAATAAATAATAAATAAAATAGATGATAGAATGAATGAATATAAAATGACCCCATGACAGTATATATACAAATTGACTGGTCACATTGGTTAAATGGACATGTCCCTTAGTTAGGGTATGTGTGACTTCATTAATTGTTGTTTATTATTATTATCATCAATATAATAGATAATTGCATTCATTACATTTCCTTCCCATCTTGGTTGATGTTCAATATAAGAAATAAGTTAATATAGATTACACAAGGAGGAACTTTTCAGCTTCCCACTGGAACAGGCTATTTAGAATCATGGGTATATCATGTGGTACAAAGTGTTATAAATGTGAATGAGGGAGTCACAGAAGAGAATGGAATGGATGATCTCTTTCAGCAACTGATTGACATTAGTGGGGTTCATAACTGGGGTATTGTAGAACACAAAGTTCTTCAAGATCTGGGTTTAAATTGGTCTGATCTCTATTCTGTTGTTTGTCGCATTTTGGAAGTGTGGCAGAATAGGGAAGCTTCCCAAGTGCATGAGCTTATACTTGAAAGATGTTGTTTTGTACTTGGCTGGATCACTCTATCAGATATTGATGTTAAGGAAGCTGGTGCTTTGCCATGGAGTCCTGAATTGGGTAGAGACAAGTTGCTTGAAATTGAATACTTCATAAGTTTTAGCAGAATTCTGCGCCATAATGTTCATTTTGGCCATACAGGGGAGCTATCACAGCTGGAAAATATCATTCTAGATATACTCTCTCAGCTTCAAACATTATACAAAGAGCACAGTGTGAAGAAAAAGGGTTTGTTATTCTTAAGGCATAGTGCATGGCTGTCTTTAATTTTATCATTGCTCTAGGCAGGTCTATGGAAAGTGTCTCTGAGAAAGATCCCAGTTTCAAGAGAGGACACATTTTGGATAGAGCAGACATCTAAAGATACTTCATTACTCACACTTTGTAAGCAGTTAGTTTTTTGTGTATTGAAGGATGGGCAATCAAGCGTTTTGCTGAAAATATTGACATCCCTTTTGAGCATGCATGCCAAGGCACTGCGAAAAGCTGTGCTTTTTGTTCTTGATGGAAAAGAATGCGAAGATGATGCACTATTTTCACTAAATTTTCTGCTTCAAGAAGGTTATGACAAGTCAAAGCAGGAAGAGCTGTTGGGGAAGCTAGGAGCTAGCTTTAAGCTTATAGAGTCTGTACTTGGAACTCTGACAAATTTTAGAGGAATTGTGAGCAAAGAAAACACAGGGAACCTGAAAAAACTTTTTCTGAGCTCCTCGTTGCATGGTTTCCCATCACATGTTCATCCAGGGAGTGCAGCTGTGGTCTCTTCTACCCTCTCTGTTGAGGGATTTTTGTATACAATTGAGCAATTTTTCAGAGCAAGAGATGCATTAGGGAGACTTGAGGTTGATGCATAAGTTTTCAATAGTTTGCTTGAGGTCATAATGACCATAAAGTTTGACAGGCTATTTGAGGGTATACATGATAAATGTAGAATCCTGTTCAATAATTTAATTCCCTCTATAGAAGAGAGATGTGTGTATAGTGATCTATTTTTGCTGAAGAACATGGAAATCCTGGTAAAAGAAATGAACTCAAGCAAGGAGGTTAACTTATCTATTAAAGAGCATATACTTACAAGTGCAACTGATATGGTGGAATGCCTGAGAACGGATCCTATTAAAGTCGTTTTGCTTAAGTTTTATTTGGGGAACACTGAGGACTCATTGATGTTGAACCAATCCAACAAGTTCCAGGAGTTTCTTGGAGGCAATGGTAACTTTTTGCCTTTAATTGATGCTTTGGATCGATGCCATAATGAGTCAGTGCATACAAAGGTGCTACAGCTGTTTGTTAATCTTTTAACAGGTGATCCGAGTTATATTAGCTTGAAACACACCTTGCAAGAAAAGTTCTTATTGATGGATTCATATTCTTTGGCTTCATGGCTGGAAAAAATGTTGCTAGGATATACTGCTCAATCAACTGTAGGTAATTTGCCAACATGAGTCTCTAATTTAGTAAGAGATTTAGCTATTGCTTTCTTCAATGCTCTGGTGTCACCTTCATCTGATTCAAAATCAAATTCAATGCTCTGGTGTCACCTTAAGTTTGACTGTGGTCTGGAAGATACAAGAGATGGAATCTTCCAAAATGAATGAGGAATTTGCAGATAGATTGAAAAAAAGATCAAATGTGATGAACCACTAATAATAGAAGAGGAATCTGCCCCGTGAGGAGGCAATGTATATGCACCCAAGCTATTCCCATAAGATTCCAGCTTCAGCTATGTTTTTGAATGTTCAGCTTATTAGGGATGAATTAGATAATCTAAGAATATTCTATGAACAATGTATGTAAGCCTTCAATATAAGTAGGCCTGCCTTATGGGGGTTTAAGACAATGCTCGACAGAGAGGGACCTGAAGCCTAGCCCCTCTCTGTTTTGTATACTATGTAATTCTACCTAATTTTGGAAGCTGTTAATATAAAAACATTTTTCTGCAAAAAATTAACAACTTCATTTGCAGCTTTATGGGTACTCGGCACTTGGAAGACTTATCAGACAGTGAACTATTCCAACTTGGATTGCTAAAAGCCAAAATTTAAAAGGATCAGCTGAGCTAACTGTCCTTTCTAGAGGATACATCGCTATGATTTCTCTGAACCAAAAAAATAGAGATATCGTTTTGAGGTGAGAACCCATGGTTTATGGCTGGAGCAGGTATCATTATGAAAAATTTGTAGGCTTGATTTTAATCCCATGATCAATTCTCCTTAGAGAGTCCTAATTTGGTTGAAACTTATAGGGATGCCTCTAGAATTTAACATGGGTTTGTTTTGAAACTATGGAAAACTTTCTGAGAAAGATTTTCCCTCAAAGGGGAACGTGGAGAAACATTTCCCAAGGATTTTATCCATCTCGGAGGCATGGGGCACATTCCCCACCCTGTGGGGAACACCCCTATGGAACACTGAGTAAAAACCTTGAATAATGTGTTACCCACCTTTGCTTCAGGAATCTACATGTATCTATCTAGATTCAACAACTACAGGTGGTAGTCTTCCACCGTCAACTGTCTGCAATCTAGGATTCTAGGTTTCTCCATTATGTTTTTTATGAGCACTTCTAATTTGAGAGAGTAGAGGCCTCTGCTTCAATCAATCAACGAGATAGATTATGGAGTCCTGCCTTTCGTTTAAGCAATTTGGAAGGAAAATGAAAATCCAATCTCTAAGAAATTGTGGCTAAGGGCCGGCTGGTCAATTGGATAACTTCCTGTAAAGACAATAGCCAGTATCAATGACAGATTGGGATTTATACTTATGTAATATTTATTAGGGCTGAATTTATCCAACCCCTGCCAAATTGCATGAAAAGGACCATTTTGGTTGGAACTACATTTGTAATTTTTCTACCCATCAAAAAACCCAAATATAAATAATAATTGAGAAAAAATGCTATCGGCTACTCCGTTTATATTCTTGGATTTTTTTCTTTCACATATCCAAATGTGTTGTCAAGCATCCACTTTACAAGTTAGAGATTTAAACATATTTTTTCTTTCCATGGTGTTTTGAGAGTCATCTATCTATCCCTGTATTTCACTCATTAAATCATGAGAACTGCTCAAAATTTCAAATCAAATATTTCCATTCAATACCCTTATTCGGGCATCTGGTGGCATCCTCATTTATCCATCCATCTTGAAATTGTAAGCAGACCTCCCAAGCCACGGTGAGAAAGAGTTGAGCACCTAATAAGCATGCGTTACGTTTGGTCCTCTACAACTCAAATCAAAGTAAAAACCTTGAATTACCTTTTGTCCACCTTTGCTTTAGGCATCTACATGTCTCCATCTAGATTCAACAACTACAGGTGGTAGTCTCCCACCGTCAATTGTCTGCTGTGTACAATCTAGTGTTGCCAATTATGTTTTTGATGAGTCCTTCTAATTTTAGAGTAGAGGCCTCTAGTTCTATCAATCAACTAGAGGCCTCTGGTTCAATCAATCAACTAGAGGCCTCCTCAAGTTCAATCAATCAACAAGATGGATTATGGAGTCCTGCCTTTCGTGTTTAGGGTGTTAAGGATAAGACTCATTTGAATTTTCTCATTTTTTTTCCATGATTACGCCAAAATGCTTTTTGCCCAAATTTCAGAAACAAAAAAAACCATAAAGTAGTAGCAATATCCACACCAGTGTCAGCCACTAATCATTATAGCCCAAAAATCGAATTGTAGAGCTTTTGCCAAAAACAATATTGAATATTAGCATAGTAATTGCAAATTTATGAAGGGAGCCCGACATATCAACGAACACTGTAAAATCTTAATCCAAGAAAACCCTGGAGAAAAGAGCTAAAATAAAAAGATGATAATGGCTCTCAATTCATGGATTTAAACAATAGCAGCAACCAGGAAGGAAGAAAACAAAAAAGTGGGTGAAATAGAGAAGAAGAGTAGGTATAAATCGCTTACCAGAGGCGGCCATGGGCCTCTATCACCCTTTCGGAAGAAGCTTGATCGGTTAAAATATATGTAGATTGAGTGTTACAAACCACAATTAAATGGCCAAAATCCCCTATTGGTGCTTGAATTTCAGATTTTCAGTCCAATTTGGTTAAATCGCAAATACATAACACAAGATTGAACATAAATCTTTAAGAAGAGATGGAAACGGAGGAAAGGCATGGGTGTATTCGCCCCTCTCTAGGCTTACCGGCATGCATACAATCCAACCCACCCTAAGATCTGGAACCACCGGCCTCTCGGACCCTATCATTTTATTTCGAGCATTAACTATAGAGATGTATATAGGCTACAGATTTTAGGATGAGGCATACTAGTAAGTGTCGGAGATGCGACGACTCTTTCTATAAGGAGAACTAACGCACCGTCACTTAACCGACGGTTATGAGAATAGCCGTCGCTTCCCCGACGCTTGTGGCCACATTTATAAAAAAAAATGTATCCTTGTGATTTTTGGTAAGTTTAAAAAGAGAAATCCACGCGCCGTTGGATTTTTCCGTCGGATTTTGGATCGAAATGTAGTAGTGAGACAAGTGGCAGCATCCTCAGACACTTCCAATTGTTGCAGGTGGAAACCTCCCTACATTTGGGGTCATGATCCCCCAAGAAAGTGGGATCAGAGCAGGTGGCTCAATTAATGACAACTAACCCAAAAGACCTAGGCAATTGTAAAAATGCCCATTGAAGAAGGATGAGGCTACTCATTCCAGGGAAGTGATGATTGAGGTGAATGTACTTTAGAGGATTTCAATGGCAAAGGAATTTGTGGAAGGTGTTTGAGGGGTTAACTGCAAAAGTGATCTAGTGCAGATTTTTAGCTGAAGGATCTTACTGTTGAGTGCAGAGTGATTACTGAGTCATTGAACTAGTATTTTGTTTGCTTGCTCCACCAGTTCTCAGCCAAGGAGACCAGGAACAGGCTCGAGGATCCTGAGGAGACACTATTTGAGCACTCTCCAGGAGTTGGTAGGGAGGAACTGCCTCGCAACGCTGTTGTTGTCCAACGTATTTAGGTTCTATAGTCTTTTTATTTTACTGTGTTAAATTTCTAAATGAGAGTCTGACTGATTAACGAATGTTAAAAGTTTAGTTGAGAACTGTTAGAGTTAATAATTTTTAGTTATTTGAAAGATTGAATCTAAAATAGATGAAAAATAATCCTAACCTGCGTTTTTCCACATCTGGAATGGACCAGACCGTACTCTAGCATAGGCAGTGTATATTAAATAGATGAAGGATATAATATAAATCTGAAATGAATAAATGTTTTGTGAATTTCATAATATCAGAGCAATCTATTTCTATATGTAGTTTGTTATCAGAGAAGAACAATATCCTGTTAGTTAGGTTTATTGTAAAACCAGTTTGTTGTTGTAAGAATGCAAGAAAATAACTAGCCATAATACTTTACAGATGGCAGGTTATTATATTACAAAGTTATCCAAGTAGATAAGTTATTACTTTTACAGAATACTTTATTTTGTAAGTTATACTATTAACTTTTAACAAAGGCATTAGAAATTACTTAGATAAAACACTTATTGTATTCTAGTAAGTAAAGATTTAAGTCTAATATACTTAGCTTATTTACTATTAATAATAACTGACTTAATCTATAAATATCCCTACTTCAAGTAGGGTAGTACTAGCATAATTAATTTCTACAAACAAATTAATACAGAGTTGAAGAACATCTTAACAAACAACTTATTAACCCTATCGGTATTTTAATTAATAAAAAAAAACAACTAGAATACAATGGTAACTAATAATTAATAAATATTAATTATAAAAGAACTAAATTATTTTCATTATTATAAACAAAATTTACTTGTAAAAGAAAGTACAGGGTCGAAACCCTAATAACAACTATATTGTAAATAACAATCATTTAAATGATAATCCAAGTTTTTGGATTCATTATTATTCAACAACTAAATTATTGTAGATTTTATTAGTCCTGTAAAGACAGTAAATAAAAAACCACAGTAAAATAACTAGAAGTGCTCACTATTCATTTTTAAACATTAAATAAATCAATTAAACTTAAGTAATTAAAACTTAAGAAACAAATTGAAGAATTTTTACACAAGGGTTACCTACAGGAAACCCTAGCTAGAATATTTGAGCTTGTAAGTAAATAATTATAACATGATAGTATAACATTCATAAAACTTATTAATGTTATTCACGCAGAATAAACAATTTACAGCAAAATTTCTATTACACAGGCAAATAAGGGTAAAACCCTAGATTACAAAATCATCTTAAGAGCATAAAGATAAACTAAGTTCGAGCTCAAAAGGAAAAACTCTATGCTTTAAACTAAACTGTGCATGGCTTGACAGGCTGCAAAAGCTATAAACATAACATTGTACAAAAACAAGAAAACAACATTTACAAGTCACGGCTTGAGCTGGAGTACCCTGCTGGAAGCAAGGGTTTAACAAAAACCAAACTAATAATCTGAAGAACAGTAACCCATGAAGGGTAACAACCAAGCCGTAAATGACAAACTATCCCTTAAGGACTGCACAAGCAGGGAATGCCATTTGATAACCAGGGCTTACCTGTAGCCAAAGTGCCGGTCTTTTTCTTGAAGTATTTCTACCAAAGGATGAGCGAACTGTCACCTGCAAAGAAGAAAACCTAAGTTAATTAAAATATGATTTCAAAACTGTTTACTGAAATAAAAGTCTATTTTAAAAGTTCTTAAGAATTTACAGTACCTGGAAGTGAAGGTTATGGAGCCATGAAGGAATAGCAGCACTGCCACCAGTGAAACAAAAATCCAAAACTTCATACTCGCAGTGATAGAGATGATGGAGACTCATGTATAAACCACTAATAGCATTATTAAGAATAAGTATGGGCAACGGCCAAGCAAGAACCAGACAATGAAGCTGAAGCTGTCACCAACAATGCAAGGCGTGAAACCGGGACTCTCAAACCATACGACGAGGGAAACACTAGCAGCAAGCAAATATTAAAAACTATCTCTGCAGAGGTAGGCCACGAAGGAACAAGCAAGGAGCCACTATAGGCCGCAAGTCTTATGCCAAGACTCTCTACAAACCTTGCACAGATAAGACTCACAGTTCACAAAAAGAGTTTGAGAACGAATGAGGTAGACTGGACCAATTTAAACCAGGACTGAGAGCACAGCTAGAAAATAGTAGGGTAACATGGCCGCCATGGGAATGGTTGCAGAGCGACCCGAAGGCTTGATAACTACAGAGGGAAATAACAAAGAGTAGGGTTACAATGATTTATATATTTTCAACACTTGGCTAGGAAAAGACCACGTGGTCACCTAAATTTTTAACCAATGCAGTGGGTAGTCACAATAGTCACCTGCACGCAATAATTTACAATGATTTATATAATAATCCGTGAACAATCATGCAAGAACTATATTGTTCAAACATTTATAAAGTTCAGCAATCATATAATATGTGTCAACATAATTGTTGCTTGGGCATAGAAACATCAACCCTCAGATCGTTGACAAATTTAAGATATAGTGATCGTGTAGTTCGCAACTATTATGATTGTATATCTTTGTTTTATAACACAAAAACCATACTCATAAACCAATCATTGGAGTAGAAATAATCCCTCAATCTTTTACAAATGTCAATATTATAACGTGAACATTATGATTGCTAGGTTTATCCATGTAAAGTATAATAACTATTTGTTTTGTTTGTAAAGTCCGAGTTGAAATGTGTGAAATCATAGAACAACGATTTAATACTATGTTTCCATATGTGTTATGATCAACGCGAGGCTAGATTCCTCTAAACCCATAACTCTAGTGGAGTTTATGTTAAATTGTTTAGCACATTAAAGTTTAGAATTCATAAATTCATTACAAGATCAAGGTTGTTTAGACTTATTTGGGAAATTCAATTAAATGCTAGAATTGTATGTCTATGAACATAATATATATATATATATATATATATATATGTATGTATGTATGTATGTAAAAACATTGAAATAAACGATAAAGATGACAATATGGTAAAAGATTAGTTACAGGATACTTTTACATAGTCTAATTGAGTTTAGACTTTAAATAAGTCTTTGGTTGTTCTCAAGATGGTATTTTGTTGGTGACTATCATGTCTTTATACTTAGTAAAATGGTTTTAGGATTATACAAAGTATCTGGTGCTTAGCATGGAGTAGAAAGTCGAGCTTTCTCGAAAGCATCAACCTCTGTAAACTGTTTGTGGATAGTAACTTAATACAAAGAGAAGTATTATAGAAAAATAAGAAACTGAATTGGAATAATCCTACTAGAGTCTAAGTCTTTAGAACCACATGTTTCGACATAATGTTAAGAACTTTATAGGCAGTAAGATTCCTTGCAGAAGTTAAATGTCGAACAATTGGTGATACTGATATTATAAATTGATAATGTATAAATACTGATAGAACAATCATTATAACATTACAGGTTATGCACACTAAAGTAGAAGTTTTCTTGCAGCTAAGATCACAAGTTGAAAGCCAAAGAAAGTATTTTATTGTCGCTACTTACATTAAAGAAAGATACTCAATTACCTTTATTTCATTTACAAGAATAACTGAAGGAAACAAAACTATTTTTACCTCACAAAAGTGGTTTGAAATATAACAACTTATTTACTAAGCTCGTAATTGAAAAAAGAAATGTTGATGGATACTGTATGAAATTTAAAGTGTTAGTCATTCAATCATACCTGTAAAACCTATAAGAACAAGTAAGCTTTCTGCATTAGCATAAATGCTAAGTAAGCCCAGGTTTTCAATGTCAGATTCCACCTACTTGTCATAAATAAAAACTCATCAGTAAACTGAAAGAAGAAGTATTGCACAAGTTAAACTTAACCTTGTATCAAAAAGGAAACTGCTAAGTTAACATAATTGAGATTATGTATAAACTAAATTACTTAACTGTTTCTTTTATTGCTAACCTTTAGCTGTTAGAAAACCGCAGTTCCAGGATTTTATGTTAATTCAAAATTTAAAATTTTTGTAAAATTTTGGGGTTTTGACATGTGGTATCAGAGCACAAGGTTCAAACACTAGGCCTTGAAGAAGCCCAACTAGCTTTTAGGAAATAGTAAACTGAATTATTATGCTGACGTATTTTCTTTTAATGTTATTCAACAAAGAAATTGTTTTCTAAAGTTTAACAAATAGGTATGGAAAGGCTGGAAGAATATGCAGAGGAGGAATCTCCAGTTACTGAACCCAAAAATTTACCAAGAGATCCTATACCAGAGGATTTAACTACTAATTCCTTAGAATTGTTACAAACTGTAAAATACCTAAAATCTAAAATGGAGTCTGTAAAGCGAGAAAATGAAAGGACTTTGAGGGCTCAAGAAGAGCTAAATCAGATCCTAACTGAAAAGTTTCAAACTGAGGGTAGGCGTAGAAGAACAAAATCAGAAGATACAAGTAATCAACGTAAATCTAAAAAGATGAAACCTACTAAAACTGAAAGTAGTTCATCTTCTGAGGTGTTTGGTGAACAACAAAATTACCATTCTACTAGTGACAATAGTGATGATAATCAGTACACTAAAAAGAGGAAATACAAACCTTATGAGGAGATTTCTAGGGAATTCAAAAAGATAAAACCACCAACCTTCAATGGAGAGACTGAGAAGGGGGAGGAAGCTGAATCCTGGTTATCTAGGATGAAGAAGTACTTCCAAATATATAACTATTCTAACCAGTTAAAGGCTAGAATGGCTATTTATTACCTCTCAAGAAAGCCTGACATTTGGTGGCAGGACTTGAAAAGAGTTAAGGGAATAAAAGAGAAAAATGTAAACTGGAGTACCTTTAAGAGGTATTTTAAAAAGAAATTTATGTCTGAGCAATATTATGAGGAGAAAGAAAAAGAATTTTATGAGCTGAAGCTAGGATCAATGACAATGAAAGATCTGAACAGCAAGTTTTTAAGTCTACTTAGGTATGTACCATACCTTGTAGATGAGAAACCAAAGGTACAACGATTCCTCAGCTTCCTACCTTATCATATTAAGTATATGATTGAATATGATAATACAAAGACTTTGGAAGAAGCTATGAGGAAAGCTAACTTCTGTTTTGAGCAGAATAAGAAGAAGGAAAGCTTGGCCAACTGGAAAGTTAAGAAAAATAATAATCAGTATGAACAAAAGAAGAAGGATTTTGTGCCCAACAAAAATTCTAAGAACAATATGGCCATAAAGTATCCTAATAATAAGAACTTCCAAGGAAATAAGAACAATACACCCAACATTCAGAATAATTCTAAAGGTAAGGAATTTTCTAATAATCATGGAAATTTTACCAAGAACTTTGAGCGCAAAGAGCCTATCAAGTGCTAGGAGTGTAATGGCCCACACTATGCTTCAGTCTGTCCTAATTGGAAGAAGACTGTTAGAAATATTCATACCATACATGATTAGATGATCGTTGGGGAACTAGCGAGGACCATGCCCAGATTCAACGCAACCTTGGAGAATCGACAAGCAGAATATCAGACTTCCATGGTGGAAGTAGAAGGTATGATAAATCAGACCCCTGTAACTATTTTGATTGATCCATGGGCTAGTATCAGTTATATTGCACCTAAAATGGTATAAAAATGTAAGTTATTTGTTGAAAATTTTGAGAATTCTTGGTTGGTTCAGTTAGCCACTGGTGCTAAAAGAAACGTAACTTGTTTTGTAAAAGAATGTGCAGTAGTTATGGATCATTTTGAAACTGTTGTCAAGCTTAATGTTTTGCTTCTTGGTTCTTATGATTTGCTGATTGGTATGGATTGGTTAGAACAACATAGAGTAATTATAAATTGTTATGATAAAACATTCACATGTTTAAACAGTGATGGAAAACCAGTAAGTGTAAAAGGAATCCCTAGAAAAACCACCATAAGGCAGATTTCTACCCTACAGCTTAAGAGAGCTGTTAGGAAGGGATGTAAAGCTTATGCAGTAACAATAACTGATGAAGAGAGTCTAATTAAGACAGATAAGTTAAAAGTGGAAGACATACCAGTCTTGAAAGAATATGTAGATGTATTCCCTGAAGAAATTCCAGGATTACCTCTAAAAAGGGAATTGGATTTCACCATTGAGCTGGTACTGAGTGCTGTATCTAGCTCAAAGTCCCCTTATCGAATGAACATACTTGAACTTAATGAATTAAAATCCCAATTAAAAGAACTAATTGATAAAAAGTATGTTCGACCAAGTGTGTCTCCCTGGGGGGCACCTGTCATCTTCGTTAAGAAAAAGGACGGAACCATGCGACTTTGCATAGATTACCGTTAGTTAAATAAGATGACCATCAAAAATCGATATCTGTTGCCCTGCATAGATGATCTGTTTGATCAACTACATGGAACCATGGTGTTTTCGAAAATAGATTTAAGGTCTGGGTATCATCAAGTAAGGATTAAAGATGAAGACATCTTTAAGACAACTTTCATAACTATATATGGTCATTATGAATTTGTCGTATTGCCATTCGGGCTTACTAATGCCCCAGTTATTTTCATGTTTTTAATGAACAATGTTATGCATAAGTATTTAGATAATTTTGTGGTCATGTTTATCGATGGCATTCTAATCTATTCAAAAACTGAAGAAGAACATAAATAACATCTAAAAATTGTTTTGCAAGAGTTGCGAGATCATCAACTCTTCACAAAGTTTAGTAAATGTGATTTCTTCAAGGATAAGATTCAGTACTTAGGTCATGTGGTGACCAAGGAAGGGATTTTAGTAGATCCTGAAAATATAAGGGCAATCGAATATTGGTCGGTTCCTAAGGATGTGACGGATGTTCAATCTTTCATGGGCATTACCGGTTACTACCGGAGGTTCATTGAAGGTTTTTCGAGGATTTAAAATCCGATAAATTCCTTGCAAAAGAAGGGAAAGAAGCTCGACTGGAATCAGAAATGCGAAGAAAGCTTTAAAAACTTAAAAAAATTATTAACCAGCCCACCTATTTTAAGAATAGATGATCCTAATAAATAATTTATAGTGTGCACTGACACCTGTAATGATGGCTTAGGCGGTGTTCTGACTCAAGAAGGGCATGTTATTGCCTATGAGTCTAGAAAGTTAAAAGTTTATGAAAAGAATTATGCAACTTAAGACCTGGAATTAGCAATTGTTATACACGCTTTAAAGATGTGGAGACATCACCTAATTGGTAGAAAGTTTGTTTTAATGACTAATAATAAAGGATTGAAGTATCTGTTAGATCAGCCTAATTTAAATGCCAGACAAGCTAGGTGGTTAGCTTTCTTAAGTGAATATGGTTTTGAAATTCAGCACACAAAAGGTAAAGAAAATAAAGTTGCTAATGCATTAAGTAGGAACGCAAGGTTGAATTTTGCAGCAGCTATGAGCACTTATGCTATAGATTTGGATGAACAGTTTAAAGAAGGAATAGAACAAGATGAAATTTACTAGAGTTTGCAAGCTAAAAGTAAAGAAAATCCAACAAAAAACATAAGTAAAGGTTACAGTTTAAGTGCAAAATAATTTTTACTGTATAAATATAGAATGTATGTACCTAACATACCTAAAGTTAAGCTGTTAATTCTGGATTAAATTCATAAAACTCCATACTCAGGTCATCTAGGTTATCAAAAGACTATAACTATGTTAAGAAAAGAGTATTTTTGGCCGAATATGAAGACTGAAGTAGTAGAATATATTGCTAGGTGTTTTGAATGTCAACGGGTAAAAACTGAACATCAACACCTAGCTGGATTGCTTTAGCCATTACCCATTCCTAGCTGGAAATGTGAGATAATTAGTTTAGATTTTATTACTGGGCTGCCTAGAAATCAAAATCAAAATGATTCTATCATGGTAGTAGTTGATAAGTTAAGCAAAGTAGCTCACTTTATACCTGTTAAAACTACTTATAAAGCTGTAAACATAGCTAATATTTTTCTAAAACAGATTTTTCGATTGCATGGAGTACCAAAAGTCATAATCTTAGATAGAGATCCTAAATTTACAGGAAAATTTTGGAAGTATTTGTTTAAAGGGTTAAACACTACATTAAATTTTAGTACTTCGTTCCATCCTCAAACAGATGGACAAACTGAAAGGCTAAACCAAGTACTGTAAGATCTATTAAGAATGCATGTGAAAGACCAGCTAGGTAAATGGGAGGATTATTTGCATCTAGTAGAATTTGCTTATAATAATAATTATCAGACATCAGCCATATTTAGTCCTTTTGAAATTTTATATGGACGGAAATGTAATACTCCTATATCTTGGAGTAATCCAGTGGATAGATTGGTATTAGGTCCTGAACTGTTAAAAGAAATGGAATAAATTGTAAAACAGGTGCAAGGTAATCTGAAAGTTGCATAGGATCGACAGAAAAGTCAAGCAGACTTAAAAAGAACTCCAAAGGAGTTTCAGGTAGGTGAACATGTATTCATCAAGGTAAGGCCCAAAAAGAGCTCTCTGAGATTGGTGAGTTGTGCAAAATTGGCACCTCATTACTGTGGTCCATTTGAAATTTTGTCTAGGATTGGACAAGTAGCTTATCAATTAGCATTACCACCAAATTTAAGGGTACATAATGTTTTTCACATTTCTGTATTAAAGAAATATGTTCATGATGCTACTCATGTTGTTAACTGGAATGATGCACGGGTGGAACAAGAAGGATATTTTCTAGTGGAACCGGACTGTATCCCCGGGTGGATGGAGATCACACTTTGGAACCGCACCATTGGACAGGTGAAGGTGCAATGGAAGCACCTTAGTCCAGAGGAAGCCACCTGGGAATTGGAAAGTAACATGCGAGATGCATATCCAATTCTGTTCTAGGGGAATTCTAAGGATGAAGAATAAAAACTTTGAGGACGATGTTATATTCTAAGGGGATGTGTATGTCAAATGCCCCAATTTTGCAAAAATAATATTATCATATTTGATTTTATTTCAAGACAATATGTTAAATTTTATGCTAAGTTGTAATTGATGACTCAACAGAGTCAAGGATATTGAATGTAATTCTGAATATTTTAATTATAAATAAATAAAAGTGGAGACAACAGCTTGGGGAGAGCTGTTAAAAGAGTGTTTACTGGTCAATTTGGTGGAGGAGACTGGGTGGAGAGCAAATAGACAAGTGGTAGCATCCTCAAACACTTCCAACTATTGCAGGTGGAAACCTCCCTACATTTGGGGTCATGATCCCCCAAGAAAGTGGGATCAGAGCAGGTGGCTCAATTAATGACAACTGACCCAAAAGACCTAGGCAATCTTAATAAAAATGCCCATTGAAGAGGGCTGAGGCTGCTCATTCCAAGGAAGCGATCATTTAGGTGAATGTACTTCAGAGGATTTCAACGGCAAGGGAATTTTTGGAAGGTGTTTGAGGGGTTAACTGCAAAAGTGATCTAGTGTAGCTTTTTAGATGAAGGATCTTACTGTTGAGTGCAGAGTGATTACTGAGTCATTAGACTAGTATTTTGTTTTCTTGCTCCACCAGTTCTCAACCAAGGAGACTAGGAATAGGCTCAGGGGTCCTGAGGAGACGCTATTTGAGCGCTCTCCAGGAGTTGGTAGGGAGGAACAGCCTCCCAATACTGTTGTTGTCCAGCTTAATCAGTTCTATATTCTTTTTATTTTACTGTGTTAAATGTTTAAATGAGAGTCTGACTGATTAACGAATGTTAAAAGTTTAGTTGAGAACTGTTAGAGTTAATAATGTTTAGTTATTCGAAAGATTGAATCTGAAATAGATGAAAAATAATCCTAACCTGTGTTTTTCCACGTCTGGAATGGACCAGACCATACTCCAGCACAGACAGTGTATATTAAATAGATGAAGGATATAATAGAAATCTGAAATGAATAGATGTTTTGTGCATTTCATAATATCAGAGCAATCTATTTCTGTATGTAGTTTGTTATCAGAGAAGAACAATATCCTGTTAGTTAGGTTTATTGTAAAACTAGTTTGTTGTTGTAAGAATGCTAGAAAAGAACTAGCTATAATACTTTACAGATGGCAAGTTATTATATTAACAATGTTATCCAAGTAGATAAGTTATTACTTTTACACAGTACTTTATTTTGTAAGTTATACTATTAACTTCTAACAGAGGTAGTATAAATAACTTAGATAAAACACTTATTGTATTCTACTAAGTAAAGGTTTAAGTCTGATATACTTAGCTTATTTACTGTTAATAATAACTGACTTAATCTATAAATATTCATACTTCAAGTAGGGTAGTACTAGCATAATTAATTTCTACAAACAAATTAATACAGAGTTGAAGAACATCTTAACAAACAACTTTATTAACCCTATCGGTATTTTAATTAATTAAAAAAACAACTAGAATACAATGGTAACTAATAATTAATAAATATTAATTATAAAAGACCTAAATTCTTTTCATTATTATAAACAAAATTTACTTGTAAAAGAAAGTACAGGGTCAAAACCCTAATAACAACTATATTGTAGATAACAATCATTTAAATGATAATCCAAGTTTTTGGATTAATTATTATTCAACAACTAAGTTATTGTAGATTTTATTAGTCCTGTAAAGACAGTAAATAAACAACCACAGTAAAATAACTGGAAGTGCTCACTATTCATTTTTAAACATTAAATGAATCAATTAAGGTTAAGTAATTAAAACTTAAGAAACAAATTGAAGAATTTTTACACAAGGGTTACCTACAGGAAACCCTAGCTCGAATATTTGAGCCTGTAAGTAAATAATTATAACATGACAGTATAACATTCATAAAAACTATGAATGTTTTTTTTTTGTTGGCAAAGTGGTGGAACCCCCCTGACTATCAAGGTTTCCATTGGCTAAGAAACCATGAAACAGGGGCATCTAATCCGTCAAAATCACCCAGGGATCGCACCAGGCCTGGACCGCACCAACCCTTAACATGGTTGGATTTTTTGGTATCCGACGGGATTAGAACCGATGACCTTTCAGCTTAGGGGGCATCTAACCATACCCCACCACCCACTGTTCTACGTCTCGTGGATCATAAAAACTATTAATGTTATTAACGCAAAATAAAGAATTTACAGCAAAATTTCTATTACACAGCCGAATAAGGGTAAAACCCTAGATTACAAAATCATCTTAAGAGCATAAAGATAAACTGAGTTCGAGCTCAAAAGGAAAAAATCTATTCTTTAAACTAAACTATGCATGGCTTGAAAGGCCGCAAAAGCTATAAACATAAAATTGTACAAAAACAAGAAAACAACATTTACATGTCACGGCTTGATTCAGAGTACCCTGTTGGAAGCAAGGGTTTAACAAAAACCAAACTAATAATATGAAGAACAGTAACCCATGACGGGTAACAACCAGGCTATAAATTTCCAACTGGAAACTGTCCCTTAAGGACTACACAAGCAGGGAATGCCATTTGATAACTAGGGCTTACCCGTAACCAAAGTGCCAGTCCTTTTCTTGAAGTATTTCTACCAAAGGATGAGCGAATTGTCACCTGTAAAGAAGAAAACCTAAGTTAATTAAAATATGATTTCAAAATTGTTTACTGAAATAAAAGTCTAGTTTAAGAGTTCTTAAGAATTTATAGTACCTAGAACTGAAGGTTATGGAGGCATGAAGGAACAGCAGCACCACCACCAGCGAAACAAAAAGCCAAACCTTCATACTCGCAGTGACAGAGATGACAGAGACTCATATATAAACCACTAACAGCATTATTAAGAATAAGTATGGGTAACGGCCAAGCAAGAACCAGACAATGAAGCTAGAGCTGTCACTAACAATGCAAGGCTTGAAAACGAGACTTTCAAACCATACGACAAGGGAAACACTGTAACAGTAGCAAGCAAATCTTAAAAACTATATTTGCAGAGGTAGGCCATGAAGGAACAAGCAAGGAGCCACTACAGGCCATAATTCTTATGACACGACTCTCTACAAACCTTGCACAGATAAGACTCACAGTTCACAAAAAGAGTTTGAGAACGAATGAGGTAGACTGAACCAATTTAAACCAGGACTCAGAGCACAGCCAACAAACAGTAGGGTAACATTTCCGCCATGGGAATGGTTGCAGAGCGGCTAGAAGGCCTGAGAACTATGGAGGGAAATAAAAAAGAGTAGGGTTACAACGATTTATATATTTTCAACACTTGGCCAGGAGAAGACCACGTGGCCACCTAAATTTTTAACCATGTAGTGGGTAGTCGCAATAATCACCTGCATGCAATAATTTACAATGATTTATATAATAATCCATGAACAATCATGCAAGAACTATATTTTTCAAACGTTTATAAAGTTCAGCGATCATATAATATGTGTCAACATAATTGTTTCTTGGGCATAGAAACATCAACCCTTGGATCGTTGACAAATTTAAGATATAGTGATCGTGTAGTTCGCAACTATTATGATTGTATATCTTTGTTTTATAACACAAAAACCTTACTCATAAACCAATCATTGGAGTAGAAATAATGCCTTAATCTTTTACAAATGTCAATATTATAATGTGAACATTATGATTACCAGGTTTATCCACGTAAAGTATAATAACTAATTGTTTTGTTTGTAAAGTCCGAGTTGAAATGTGTGAAATCATAGAACAACGATTTGATACTATGTTTCCATATGTGTTATGATCAGCGCGAGGCTAGATTCCTCTAAACCCATAACTCTAGTGGAGTTTATGTTAAATTGTTTAGCACATTAAAGTTTAGAATTCATAAATTCATTACAAGATCAAGGTTGTTTAGACTTATTTGGGAAATTCAATTAAATGGTAGAATTGTATGTCTATGAACATAATAATATATATATGTAAAAACATTGAAATAAACGATAAAGATGACAATATGGTAAAAGATTAGTTACAGAATACTTTTACATAGTCTAATTGAGTTTAGACTTTAAATAAGTCTTTAGTTGTTCTCAAGATGGTATTTTGCTGGTAACTATCATGTCTTTATACTTAGTAAAAAGGTTTTAGGATTATAAATAGTATCTGGTGCGTAGCATGGAGTAGAAAGTCGAGCTTTCTCGAAAGCATCAACGTTCGTAAACTGTTTGTGGTAGTAACTTAATACAAAGAGAAGTATTATAGAAAAATAAGAAACTGAATTGGAATAATCCTACTAGAGTCTAAGTCTTTAGAACCACATTTTTCGATGTAATGTTAAGAACTTTACAGGCAGTAAGCTTCCTTGCAGAAGTTAAATGTCGAACAGTTGGTTATACTGATATTATAAATTGATAATGTATAAATACTAATAGAACAATCATTATAACATTACAGGTTATGCACACTAAAGTAGAAGTTTTCTTGCAACTAAGATCACAAGTTGAAAGCCAAAGAAAGTATTTTACTGTCGCTACTTATATTAAAGAAATATACTCAATTACCTGTATTTCGTTTACAAGAATAACTGAAGGAAACAAAACTGTTTTTACCTCATGGAAGTGGTTTGAAATATAACAGCTTATTTACTAAGCTCATAATTGCAAAAAGAAATGCTGTTGGATACTGTATGAAATTTAATGCGTTAGTTGTTCAATCATACCTGTAAAACCTGTAAGAACAAGTAAGCTTTCTGCATTAGCATAAATTCTAAGTAAGCCCAGGTTTTCAATGTCAGATTCCACCTACTTGTCATAAATAAAAAATCATCGGTAAACTGAAAGAAGAAGTATTGCGCAAGTTAAACTTAACCTTGTATCAAAAAGGAAACTGCTAAGTTAACATAATTGAGATTATGTATAAACTAAATTACTTAACTGTTTCTTTTATTGCTAACCTTTAGCTGTTAGAAAACCACAGTTCCAACATTTTATGTTAATTCAAAATTTTAAATTTTTGTGAAATTTTGGGGTTTTGACAGATGAGGAAAATGCCCTCGAGATTTCACCATACCTCTAATCCCTAGAATCATGTCGAGATTATCAAACTTTGAGATCTACCGTAGTCAGTCCTATTGAATATTGTAACTTCAAAGGATATTCTAAATGTATTTTACTGATGTAACCCAAGGGAGATGTTATTATTCTTCCGGAGGGGTGTTACTATTATATTTGGTCATCATAAAGTCATGCGGTAAAGCCTCCATTATAAGTCGAGTGAATAGTAACCTAATTAATATAATATAATATTGTATTGATTCTTCCTAAGTGAATTCAGCCTACATAAGTTAAGTGGGGCCGACGCGTTATGTCAAGTGACGAAAAGAGTATAAATAGAGGAGATGTGTTCCTCATTTGAACACATACTCACTTGTGCAAAGCGTATAGGGGAGAGAGAGAGAGAGAGAGAGAGAGAGAGAGAGAGAGAGAGAGAGATGCTGGGGGAGGAACACCTATCTGGTATATTGTCTTGTCCTTTTTTATACATATTATACAGAGGAATTTTTGCTAGGTTTTCTTCCCCATGAGGGTTTCCTAAAATAAATATTTGTTTTCTTTTGTGGCTGTGCTTGTCTATATTTCAATGATATTTTGTTTAAGGTTATGCTGCTATGATGATAAATGTTATAAGATATAATATAACCATTAAAAACTTAACATGGTATCAAAGACACCCTGAAAGAACTTGTTGTCAAGGAGAAATAGTTCTACAGCTACAACTATTGAATATTAGGGTTTCATGCTTGAAAACCCTAAAATACTAAAACTAGTAGTTTTGGTACATTTTCTATATCTCTATATTGGAGAAGGATCATGAGACGAAAATTTCAAAGGATGAAGATAAATTCCCGATATACCCTATGTAAAAGTTTCAGCCTCGGCTTCACTATATTCTGGGAGATATGTTTCCTCTAAGTCATGGTTCTAGCCTCTCCTAGGATTAAGACCTAAACATGACACCTAGGGAGAATTGCTATATCTCGAGATACAAAGGTCCAAATAAAATTTTGCAAGATGTTCTAGATAGGGCACGGACTTTAATTTATGTAATAAAAGTTTCATACCCCGAAGGTGCAACAGTGACATGTGGAAGTCCGTACAATTTCTCTATGCTGAACAGTATTCAAATAAGTCACCTTAGGAAAACTCACATAAGTCCCATTGGTGAAACCATTTCTGATATAACCCATGATTTTGGAAAGAGGATAGAAGAGGCTACCTTAGTACAAATTTTCAGACATAGAGGAGTAGTACTTTAGGAGATACCGTAGAAACAATATCAGGAATTTTTGTAGAATAAATTGAAGAAAACTAGGGCATCATATTTTGCAGTTCTAATCAAAGTTTTGGAAAAATAAGTATACTGCTTAGCTCGCCTTGAGGAGATGTATATTTCTATCCAATCATATATGAAAGATACCTCAATTGAAAAATTAGGGTTTCTCTGTCAAACCCTCGGTCCACCAAAAGCAGCATTCCCAAAAATATTTCAAGCAAGCATGAGATTGAAGCAATCTCACTGGTCAAAGAAGAAGCTGCAGATCCAGAAGGAGATGAAGACAAAACAAAGATACTTATTTGAATTGTATTTCCTATATATGTTGTGTATTATGCATGATAGAATGGTTGCATGATGCATACAAATTTGTCCTTATGCATATGTCCTATGAAATGGTTCTAACCATGCAACTGGTGCATTTGAGTTGTAAGAAAGGTCGTGTACAACCACCTACAAGAAAAGGAGGATGAGACTTGTTACGAAGAGCAAATGATGAAAATTGAACATTCACTCCAATAAACATGAACCTATAGATCCCAGGGTCAGGGACACCATGACGGAAGAAATATCTTCAGAGAGTGGTAGATCCACATTGAGAGATGAGGACCATCTTAGGCATGAGAGATATTCCAAGATGAAGAAAAGTATGACGGGACTTCGAAACAAAAAGTAAGAGGCCTCGAACAACCTCTAGTTGTGTGACACAGTTGGGTGACATCATTGTTGCAAACCTTCCATCTATGGAAGAATCCATGATCAAAGAGTAACAGTTGATCATGGGGAATGATGTCTAGAATGTGATTCCAAGACATGGAGGGAAGTGCATATTGTCTTCCATATGGATCTAGAAGAACAAGTATACAAATAAAGGTTCATGGTTTTTCTCAAAAAGAATAGACTATGGCATGACATACTCTATTGACCAGATACACCTCTCCAGTGAAGTAGAAGTATATATCGAGCAAAGAACCACCTGTATAGAATAGGATTTGTACGGGATCAGAAGGCACCCATAGATAACCACATCCAAGAGCTTGAAATATCACCTAGAGTGATGAATATCTTAACATTTTCTACAAGGTTGAATATGGAAACCTAAGCTCACAGATGGGTGCAAGATGAAATTTTTGACAAAGTTCAAGATAAATGGATCTTGGTATCTAGTAACCTGAGATGGATACATATTAGTAGATGATGCTGCCTATCACTCCAGTACAGAATGTTTCGATACATAGAGTACAGAATGCAAAGGGAGGATGATGCTCCAATTCAGGGGGAGTGACTACAGAATATCTCTAAGTTCGACATGGTATGACAGGATGGACAACTTCCAGATGGACCAAGACTTTACTAAGAGTAAATTGGGTTCCAACCTTCAAGGTTGAATGCAGAATACTAAGATATGTCAATGACCTAACAGAATGAACTCATGGTAGAAGCAATGATGGAAGAATACCAGAATGATTTTTGGGATATAGTACCCAAACCAAAAAGCAATAGTGTGATACCTTCCAAGTGGATCTACAAGATAAAACATGTTATTGATGGAAGGAAATATTTGTGGCTAAAGGATTCTCTTAGAGAGAGGGAATTGATTATGAAGAGACACTTGCTCCAGGAAGCAAGGTACACTTCCATCAGAACTATCATGGTGTTACGAAGAGAAATTCCTATGGCTTGGGGTACCACAACAGATAGCTTGACTCCAGAAATCAATCCTTTCCAATATGCAATAGAAATTAAATGTTTAACACTAAAGGATCAGACCTCGTACCTTATTCTGGACGGTTGAAGTAGATCCCCATTGAGCTTTCCAACTTCAGCTTGAATTGATAGATTACTTCCTTAGCAACAAGTAAACAATACAAGCATTCTATATATCATGGTGTTAGATCTATTCTAGCATATATAATCAATAATGTATAAGCATTTGATATAATCCGATGGATAATATATTCATTCAAACACACATTATTGGACAGGAAAAGATATTTCTATTAATATAAATCAGAGATTACAAGATACAACCTCTGTCGACACGTCTGCGAACCGGAGAAACTGAATCCCCCACTTGGGCCTCCACCACTTCAATCCTCCATCTCTAGATATCAAGCTCACAAGCAAAAGGCAAGCTTGGGAAGAACACAAAAGTGCTCCAAGGGACAAAGGGATGCAAAATCAAGCATAAGTTCCGGT
>LPNX010511337.1:12407-42638 GCA_001517045.1 Pseudotsuga menziesii | reverse complement strand
TTCACATGTTTTTAGGGATGGTCAAGGAAACATCAAAGGACAAAAAATGGTCCATGGGGTCTAAGGAGTCTGCAGCGGGACAGGGGAAGGCCATACAAAGTATGATTCACCTGGAGTGGTGAAATCAGCTATAAAGCATGGCACTTGCTTCCATGATGAAGTGGGATATACACCATATGGATGTAAAGAAAAGCCTTCCTTAATGGTGTGATTGAGGAAGAGGTTTACATTGAATAGCCACAAGGATTTGAAGTTGAAAACATAGTGACTCATGTATGTAAGTTTAAAAAGACTTTGTATGGATGGATGCAAGCTCCTAGAGCTTGGTATGGAAGAATATATAGCTTATTAGCAAGCATGGACTTTACCAAGAGTAAAGTTGATCCTAACCTTTACCTTAAGGTTATGGATGATGAACCTCGAATACTATTTTTGTATGTGGATGATCTATTTCTGACTGGAAATGAGAAACATATCACAGATTACAAGAAGAATCTAGATGAAGAATTCAAGATGAAATATTTTGGATTGATGCATTATTTCCTTAGGCTGGAAGTGTGGAAGAGCTCAGAAGGAATATTTCCAAACCAGGGAAAGTATGCTGTGGAAATAGTAAAGAAGATTTGATATATCGGATTGTAAATCCATGGCCACACCCATGGATACAAACATGAAGCTATTGTATGATGAAACATCATAGATAGTGGAGATGACTCAGTACAGACATATTATAGAGCTGTTGATGTATCTGACGAACACAAGGTCAGATATATGATTTACTATGAACACCTTGAGTCAGTATCTAGTTAAACCTAGATGGGTTCACCTGATAGTTGTAAAGCATGTGATGAGGTACCTAAAAGGTACAAGACTTGGGACTTTATTGTGGTAGAGATCATGACAACAGATTATATGGATATACGGATTCAGCTTGGGTAGGAAGTGCCGCAGACAGGAAGAACACCGCAGATGGATGTTATGGTCTGGGATTCGCTATGATATCATGGTTTACTCCAGTTTTTCTCTCAATACAACTGAAGCAGAGTACATTGCAACTTGATCCACTATTTGGGAATCCATATGGCTTCGAAAATATGATTTTAGGACTATTTGACATGGAGTTGGATACCATAGTGATTCTTTGTGACAACCAGAGTTGCATAAAGATGACAAAGAATCTTGTGGGATATGGCACTGAAAGGAGATATAAAACTCCAATATGTGAGTACCGATGAGCAAGTTACTGATGTGGTGACCAAGAATCCATGAAAATCTTGGTGTAGTTTGAAAATACTTCCCTTGCAAGGAGTAATAGTGATGTTAATACTGAAGACTTTCCTCGCAAGGAGGAATAGTGATGTTGATACTGAAGAATTTCCTTGCAAGGAGGAAGAGTGATGATGATATAGATGCTTCCTCGCATGGAGGAACAATGAAGATATGGGCCCTTCTCGGAAAGGAGAAATAGGTCGAAGATATTGACTCTCTTTGAAAAAGGAAGAAAAAGTCAAAGATATTGACTCTCTTTGAGAAAGAAAGAACAAGTAAAAGATATGGACTTTCTTAAGAAAGGAAGAACAAGTCGAAGATATGGACTTTCTTCAGAAAGGAAGAACAAGTTGAAGATATGGAATTTCTTCAGAAAGGAAGAATGAGTCGAAGATATGGACTTTCTTTAGAAAGGAAGAACAATTCAAAGATGTGGAATTTCTTCAGAAAGGAAGAACAAGTCGAAGATATGGACTATCCTCAAA
Organism: Pseudotsuga menziesii; assembly: GCA_001517045.1. Taxonomy (NCBI): domain Eukaryota; kingdom Viridiplantae; phylum Streptophyta; class Pinopsida; order Pinales; family Pinaceae; genus Pseudotsuga; species Pseudotsuga menziesii. Next base: position 40,884 of record LPNX010511337.1, on the reverse strand, counting down.
AAGGAAGAACAGGTCGATACTATGAACCCTCCTTTGACAAAGGGGGGCGTAGGTTGATAATATGGATCCTCCTGGGAAAAAGGGGAGTGATGATGAGGCTGACATCGATGATGGGATGACAATGATGCTCCAGCATGGAAGAGGCCAAGTGCACTTGAATATGCTGACAAGGTCTGACATTTATTTGTGGACGATAGTATCCTATCTTGAATATGGTAGGTATAACACTCTATTCATGAGAAAGGTCCTTACTAGGTAAGGATGGCCTTGCAGATATTACTCTCACATGGAGAGTACCCACATTCACTTGTGGACGATAGTATCCTCTCTTGAGGATGGAAAGTATAACACTATGTTCAAGAGAGTGGTCCTTACTAGCTAAGGATGGCCCCATAGATGTTACTCTCATATGCAAAGTACCCAAATTCAGTTGTGGATACCGTAGAATAACACTCGCTTAGGAGTGGTCCTAACCTGTGTGGTATGGATGCTCTACAATGATTCCTCACGGACAAAAGGACTGACATTTTGTATGCAGTCAAGATCTGCACTGCAGACAATCCTCTTGTATGGAGAGTATGCCTACTTTCATATGTAGATACCATAGAATAACACTCGCTTGGGAGTGGTCCTTACCTGTGTGGTATGGATGCTCTATGATGAGTCCTCACAAACGTCGTAGTATAACACTCACTTGGGAGTGGTCCTAACCTATGTGGTATGGATGTTCTACATTGGAACTTAGGCCAACATTTTGAATGTGGTCGAGATCTACTCTGTATACAATACTCTTACATGGTAGAGTATACCTACATGTGAGTGTAGATACCGTAGTATAACACTCACTTGTGAGTGGTCCTAACTTGTGTGGTATGGATGGTCTATGATGAGTCCTAATGGACAATAGGGCTAACACTGGGTGCGGTTGATATTTACATTTAGTTGTATACGATTCAGCTAATCGATTTCATGGATCATGCTGATGGAGGATTGCATTGTCCTTGGACTTATGTCCTAAAGTGATCGGGATTGATCATCCTACAAATAGATCATGTGTATTGCAGGTAGCATGGCAGTGAATAAACAAGTAGAACGAAGTACAGCAGCGAAGGGTCGAGTAGATCGAAGTGTGGATACAAAGTATCAAGAAGGATCAAAGTGCTGTCGCAAAGGATCGAAAGGATCGAAGTGCTACTGCAAAATTATTGAAAGGATTGAAGTGCTGCTACAAGGGATCGAGAAGATCCAAAGGCTGCTGCAGAAGATGAAAGTGTTGCTGCAAAGGATCGATAAGATCAAAGTGCTGCTGCAAAGGATCAAGAAAATTGAAGTGTTGCTGCAAAGGATCGAGAAGATCAAAGTGTTGCTGCAAAGATCAAGAAGATTGAAGTGTTGCTGCAAAGGATCGAGAAGATCGAAGTGCTACTGCAAAGGATTGAGAAGATCAAAGTTCTGCTGCAAAGGATCGAGAAGATCGAAGTGTTGCTGCAAAGGATTGAAATATCGAAGTGTTGTTGCAAAGGATCAAAAGATTTAAGTACTACTGCAAAGGATCAGAATATTGAAGTGCTGCTATGAAGGATCGAAAGATTGAAGCGTTGCTGCAAAAGGATCGAGTGATCATGTGAAGTATATGATAAAGAGTAACTGTTTCAGTTACTGATTGTGAAAACTTCCTGTGACATATAGATGTATAGCCTCAATGATGTTGTAGATATTGTCTCTATGGTCTCCTATAGTCTATGATGATGTTGTCAGTAGAATAACCTTCTCGTTAAGGGGGAGTGTTGAATATTGTAACTTCAAAGGATATTCCAAATGTATTTTACCGATGTAACCCAAGGGAGATGTTATTATTCCTCCGGAGGGGTGTTACTATTGTATTTCGTCATCATAGAATCATGAGGTAAATCCTCCATTGTAAGTCAGCTCAATAGTACCCTAATGGATATAATATAATATTGTATCAAGTCTTCCTAAGTGAAGTCGACCTACATAAGTTAAGTGGGGCCGACTTGTTAGGTTAAATGTTGTTACGGAGAGAAATTCCTATGGCTTGGGGTACCACAATAGACCGATTGACTCCAGAAATCAATCCTTTCCAATATACAATAGAAAGTAAATGTATAACACTAAAGGATCAGACTTCGTACCTTATTCTGGACGGTTGAAGTAGATCCCCGTTGAGCTTTCCAACTTCAGCTTGAATTGATAAATTACTTCCTCAACAACAAGTAAACAATACAAGCATACTATATATCATGGTGTTAGATCTATTCTAGCATATTAATCAACAATGTATAAGCATTTGAAATCATCCCATGGATAAAATATTCATTCAAACACACATTATTAGACAGGAAAAGATATTTCTATTAATATAAATCAGAGATTACAATAGATACAACCTCTGTCGGCACGTCTGCGAATCGGAGAAACTGAATCCCCCACTTGGGCCTCCACCACCTCAATCCTCCATCTCTCGATAGCAAGCTCACAAGAAAAAGGCAAGCTTGGGAAGAACACAAAAGTGCTCCAAGGGACAAAGGGATGCAAACTCAAGCATAAGTTCTGGCAACAATGGACTATAGTTTATTTGCTCTCAATTCTCTCATATGCCTTCAATGTACCATAGAGTTCCTTATATAGCTTTTCAAAGGGGTAATGAAAGGTCGAATCTGAGCGATCTCAAGGCATAGGGAAGGCCAGGAGTCAAGTGCGTCGGATCCATGTCAAGGAAAAATCCAAAAGGATTTGGATTTTGTACACATCTCGATGTACACAGTTTTAGGGGTCAAACTTGCGTATATACGTGATTAAGGGTTTAAAAGTCACATGTATCATTTTTCACATGTTTTTAGGGATGGTCAAGGAAACATAAAAGGACAAAACATGGTCCACGGGGTCTAAGGAGTTTGCAGAGGGACAGGGGAAGGCCATACAAAGTGTGATTCACCTGGAGTGGTAAAATCAGCTATAACAAATGTCAAGTGACGAAAAGAGTAGAAATAGAGGAGACTTGTTCCTCATTTGAACACACACTCACTTGTGCAAAGCACATAGGAGAGATATATATATATATCTATTGGAGGGAGGCACACCTATATGGGGTCTTGTCTTGTACTTCTATATACATCTTATATAGAATAATTTTCGCTAGGTTTTCTTCCCCATGAGGGTTTCCCATGATAAATATTTGTGTTCTTATGTGGATGTGCTTGTCTATATTTCAATGATATTTTGTTTATGGTCATGCTGCTATGATGCTAAATGTTATAAGATATGATATAACCATTAAAAACTTAACAACTCCCTCTGAGGTGGAGCACCATCCTCCCTTTGCATATTTATTAGGAAATTGGAGTGATAGGTAGCCTCCTCTTCTACTATTCTTCTTTGTATCCATCTATGTCACCTGTCGAGGTCACTAGATATCAAGATCCTTCATCTCAAACTTTGTTGCAAGTTTTCTCTTGCACCCATGTATGAGATTCTCATCCTTTATATGATTCTATATTTAATCTTGTAGTAAATTTTGGGATCTACATCACTTTAGTTGATACTAAAGTTCCTCATGTAACTGTATGTGTTATCACACAGGTGCCTACTGAGCTTGTACAAATACTTCTATGCATAGGTGGTTCTCTGTATAGAGTCTCAAACCATATAGGTTGCTCAATATATTCTTCTACTTTGATTACACCATCTGTAATATCTACTGCTTAAGAGGTGTGTCTATCCCCTAAAGCAATGTCTTGTCATAATCAAATCTCTCTTCCTGATAGAAACCACAAACCTGGCTTCGTATATTTTGATACTTTGATCTGCGGTATACTTGATCTTGTAGATATACTTGGAATACTTCATAAAACTTCCCTTTATGTCTTGAACTCATATCCAAACATCATTTTGTATGATCGACTTGTACTTCTATATCATATCATCCTTCCATCCTTCCTTCTTAGGGCATTCTTTTACAAGGTGTCCTTTCTCATCACAACTAAACTATTGAGTTGTGAGATGTCCTTCTATTCTTGGCAGGAATGTTATTCCTTCTTGTTATTTATCTTCTTGGCATGAGTTGTTAGGGATTGATTGTCATATCTTCTTATTTTGCAATCAATCAATCTTCTTCTTATGCGCATTCCTCCATATGTGGTCTTCCTACTTAGAAAAACTCTCATAACTGAACTTGGAAGACATTTCAAATTTGTATCTTATGCTTCTGTTTCTTTGACAATGTGTTCAACGGCTTCTTATTGCTTGAAGTGAGGTTTCCTCTCTTCTTAAGGGAAAACCCAATGTAAATAATGTAAGTGGTCCATAAATGGATAAATATCAAAATTATATTTTATAAGATGATAGGTAAGATGGTGAATATACAATTGTTGGCCCTCTTTTATAATAGTTGGGGCATTGTCTATTGGAGCAGATGCATCCTCTCATGAATTATTAATCCTACTTGTATTTAATATTTATGTATTTATTAATTAGTTGTTACATTTCCTTACCCTTAAGGGAAGCTTTGTCCTCAAAGCTTTATTGAAGGCAAGGGTAATGTCTGATTTTTTTGCTTGAACCATCATCTTTGGATCCTTTCTTTTAGTATTTGTGACACTTGATGAAATGAGACAATACTAGTTACAAATTCCAAAAGAGAACTATCACATTGTCTCTGATGTGGTCCATCCAAGATCTATTTTTATCGGAGCTAATTGATCGCTTTGTGGGATGGGTCTTCTCATTTTTTTGTTTAGTATTTTGATTTGATGTTCTTTCTCGTCTAACAACATAAATCTTCGGTGTAGTCTCATTTTGAACTTGTCATTGGTCAAAATGACGTTTATAATTGGGGTGTCAATAAGGAGTTATTGTTGTTTCTTATTATGTTGTATTGAATCCTTTTTTATCTATGATGATGACTGAATTTACTTCCTCAACTTGAATTTATTTTTTGGAGAGTCTGGATACTTCTTTCTGGATTTGTGCTACTTTGTTCTCTAGTAGATTGTTTTTACTCTGAATCTTCTCGAACCTTTCATCTTGCGGCTTTTTTTCCTCTTTTAACTTCTTGATTTGTTCCTCTAGTTCTTGATTAATATTCTTTAGGAATTGGTTTTCTTCTTTCTTTTCTAGAATTCTTTCTTCAAGGTCTTCATTGGATTGTTCCCTCTTGTGAATATGCCTTAGTTTTTTAATCTTCATAATTAATGTTTTGTTATGATTTCATAGTCGAACAATTTCTTCGGTATTTCTTGATAACACATTGTTGATTTTTGTAATTTCCAACTTATGTGTCTTAATAATGTCGTCATACTATTGTTGGAGTTTTTCCTTCTATTATTGATGTTGACATAACTCAAATTCTTGATTTTCTTGCTTTCTCTAGACGTTCTCCAACTCATTATCTTTGTCCATGATGAGTTTGTTTAAAATATTTATTTATTCTTCTAACTCTTCATATCATCCATCAGCTGATTCTTCATCTGTAGTTTGGGATAAAGGGACTATCACTGAGAAGTATTGTAGCGTTATTTTCTTCTTCTCATGGAAGAAGGTGATGCACTTCTTTTTTGTATTGACGGAGAGTGTTCCTAGTGTTTCTAACTAGATATAACCCAACATTATGTCGATGAGGTGGTCGTCTATAGCTGTGACGATGAATTGAGCTGCAAAATGATAATCATCGATTTGTAATGGTAATTCTATTTGATCTTCGTTTGACACATTCTTCATTGATTCTTGAACTTGTACCTTATTTGTGACATCAACCTTTATAAAATATTCCTTGTTGGCTGGACAAATAGTGATGGAAATTGGAATTTCATCAAATATCCCATAAACTTTCAGCATCGCCATCGACACTTTCATCAAAACCTTGAAAAATATTTTCTTTGCTTTATTAAAATATTCTTCTTCCATTTTTTCTTTGTCTTCTTTCCCGATTTTGATTTTTTCTCTTTTCCCTTTTTATATAATAACTGTAACATCCATAGTTGGATGTTCTCAATTAACTCGGAATGAACCCATAATTTCTGAAATAACCCACATATCCGTAGATATAAAATGATGTATAAATTGATAGATAAGTCATAAGATTTTACATTGAGGCTCGCCTTTACAGGCTTGAGCATGTGTAGTGAAGGGTTACACCCTTTCACTTTAGTAATTAATAACTATAATTAATATATTATTTTATATTTGTTACACTCTTTGTAAAGAGTTATTTATTTGATTATTAATAGTTATTTAGTGTTTATTTATTATATATTTTTGTTCATTACATTGCCTCTTCCTTAGAATTGCATTGTCCTCAAAGCATAATTTATTGTATGACTTTGTTCTCTTGCTCTTAATGACTTTTCATGACGTTGTGAGCTTCGAACTATGATGCTTGATGAAACTAGGCGATATAATCTTCGGATTGCTAAACTAATGTGTTGCATTTTTTGGGAAGTGATTAATCCCAAATCCACCTTCATTGGAATTGTTTGATGATTGACTGCTTGTATAGAACTTCTTAATTTAGGATTCCATAAAAGTTGTTGATGTTGTTTTTGTTCATTTTCAAGGTTGCAGTTGGTTTGTATATAAGAAGAGCAATGTTTATTTTATGCTTTAATTTTATTTTGGTTGTATCGACTTCTGTGATTTGGGTGGCAATAAGGCATTCGAGCCGTTTGTGGAGCCCTTTTAGAAACTTCAATTGTTTGTGATTCTCGCAATTTACTGGTTGATAATAACTCTGAAGAGTTTTTTAACTTCTCAATTTTTAAATTTTTTATTTGTTCAGTCGACCCTTGATTCAAAGTTTTTAAGCAAGAATTTTCTTCATTTTTTGTAATAGATTCTTATTGAATTCATTTTGGAGATCCACTTCCTTTTGGTGGAATTCCTCTTGGATTTCTTCTTGTGATATTTTCCCCCTTTTAAATTTCTTAATTTGTGCAATCAAGTCTTGACTATGATTCTTCAAACAAGTAACTTCTTCATCTTTACTAGCGACATTTTTTTCAACTTCTTTCTGCTTCTTTTGTTCTGACTTCTGATTACCCTGTGAAATCATCTTTGATATATCCTTGAATTCTTCATATGTTGGAGCTTCTATATCTGACTTCATTGTAATATCTTGAAATGTGATTCTCCTTTGCTTATAGGAAAATGTCAGAAACTTCTTTTCGGCATTTAAGATGAAAGACCACTATGTTTTTATCCAAGGTAAGCCCAAAATTATGTCACCGTCAAAGCTCCATAAGGAACTAATAGTGAATTTTGATGTGACCATATAATCTCCAACATTCAATTGTAAGCCACTTATTTCAATTTGTTTTATGTTCCAAAATTCTAGCCGTTCCCTTATATTTGACTCGGAAATCACTAAATGGTTACAAATTCAGTACTAATATAATTATTACTTTCAGTAGGTGTAATATAAATGGTGATATCCTTCCTTGCAAGTGTCCCTTTAATTCTAAATAGTATTGCAACATTTCTTTGTAAGGTGATAGGAAACTTTACCTTCTTTTCAACATTAAAATACATATTCTTGAGTTTTCTTCAACTATGTATGTTGTACAAGGGACTTTTGGGCGTAGAGGTAAGAAAGTTATTATTATATTTAATAATAATAATAATTTATTTTTATTTTTCAAAATTGAAAATATTAAAACTAATATAATTTAATATTGTCTTATTTTTAATATTTTTGGAAAACAAGTTAGGGTTTTTGAACCTAAGGGATGGTAGGTGGGAGTATGGGGATGAATAAGAATAGAAATCCGAGCAAGGATAAAGATATATTTTTTAAATGGAGTTGGAAAGCAAAACCATGTGTTGGTTTGACTTTTTCTTTTCTTTTCTTTTCTTTTTCTTTTATCTTTTCTTTTTTAACTTTTTTTTTCTTTCCTTCTTTTTCTTTTGTTTTTCCTCCTTTTAATTTTTTTTGTTTTTACTTTTTTTAACTCTCTTTCATTTCTCTAATGTCAAAGACCTAATTCAAGGAAGCCTTGGATTGGATCTGTTTCCACTGTAACATCCATAGTTGAATGTTCTCAATTAACTCGGAATGAACCCGTAATTTCTGAAATAACCCACATATCTGTAGATATAAAATGATATATTGATTGATAGATAAGTCAAGATTTTACATTGAGGCTCACCTTTATAGGCTTGAGCATGTGCAGTGAAGGGTTACACCCTTTCACTTTAGTGATTAATAACTATAATTAATATAATATTTTATATTTGTTACACTCTTCATTAAGAGTTATTTATTTAATTATTAATAGTTATTTAGTTTGTATTTATTATATATTTTTGTTCATTACCGTGGTCCACTTATTTTTTGTATTGACGGAGGATGTTCCTAGTGTTTCCAACCAACTATAACCCAACATTATGTCGCTGAGGTGGTTGTCTATAGCTGCGACGATGAATTGAGATGAAAAATGATAATCATTGATTTGTAATGGTAATTCTAATTGATCTTCGTTTGACTCATTCTTCATTGATTCATGAACTTGTACTTGATTTGAGACATCAATGTTTATAAAATGTTCCTTGTTGGCTCGAAACTTTAGTGATGACAATTGGAATTTCACCAAATATCCCATAAAATTTCAACATCACCATCGACACTTTCGTCCGAACCTTGAAAAATATTTTCCTTGCTTTATTAAAATCTACCTCTTCCATTTTTTCTTTGTCTTCTTTCCCGATTTTGATTTTTTCTTTTTTCCCTTTTTATATAATAATTGTAATTATTACAATTATTAAATATTAATGATTAATATTATGATATTAATAAAAAAATTTGGAAATTTTAATAATAATAATAATAATAATAATAATATTATATTTTGAAAAAGTTTATATATGTTGTAACATATAGTATAATAAATATTGTTATTTAATAATATTATTATTTTTATAATATCTTTTTTTAAATAGTGGAATTTATGGTTTTAAATTGGCGAAAGAATGGAGGCGAAAGACGGATTGGAGCATGGAGGGTGATCTTGAGGGTGGTGTGAGTGGAGGAAGAAACACAGGAATTGGCGTTCAGGAGTGGTGTGGAGGTGGAAGTTGACGGGAGTGGGAGGGAGGGCACGAGCAGGAGGAGGGAGCCATGAGGGCGAGCTGTAGGCATGTGAGGAGGGGATGAGTGAGGTAGGAGGGATATTTTGGGTGCCAAATGGAAGGTTGGAGTGGCGCAAGAAAGAGGAGGGAGAGGAGAGAGGATTGTTTATATGTGCAGGAAGGACAGGGGTTAGAAGTGGAGAAAGGGCAGGGTGGGAAGCAGGTGCGCGGGGAGCAGAGGGAACGTGGATAGGGACAGGAAGGTAGGCCATGAGAGGGACAAGTGAAGGGAAAAGGAGCATGCAATTAGAAGGTAAGTAGCATAGGCTGGGTGGTTGCTTGGTGGTGGAGCACAGATGTGGGGATGGCAAGAGGAGGATGGTAGCTGTGTGGGGGATGCAGTAGGTGAGTGCAAGGGAAGGAGGCTTTAGCTGCGAAGGGCTACGTGAAGGGGTGTGGGAATGAGTTGGCGAGAGGCCAAGGGCCCAATTTCTGGTCAAGGAACAAGATCAAAAAAATCTCTGACAAATGATTGGCCAAGGGCCAGAATTAGAGTGGCTCGAGAAATGCTCTGATACCACTGAAGTGAGTTTTCCTCGCTTCTTAAGGGAAAACTGAATGTAAATAATGTAAGTGGTCCATAAATGGATAAATAGTCAAATATATTCAATAATATAATAGGTAAGATGGTGAATATACAATGGTTGGTCCACTTTTCTAATAGTTGGGGCATTGTGTATTTAAGGGGACACATATTCTCTTTAAGTATTAATCCTACTTGTATTTCATATTTATGTATTTATTAATTAGTTTTTACATTTTTCCTTGAGATGAGATCTTAAATGTTTTCTGACATTGCACCTTCACATCCTTGAGTTGAGTTATCAAGGTCATCTTCGCACATGGTGTTTCATTGCATCGAACATATCCTTGGGAGTATTCAAGGATTATATATGTGACATCCAATGGAGACGTCAATACTCATCTAGGTCCTTCTTTTTCTTTGCTTCAAATTCATCTCTGCCTGTATGTGGAGCTTCTTCTTTGACATAGTTCTCCATGGAATGCTTCTTCAAGTATGAGAAGCACTATATAATTACATGCTTAGAAGTTCTCAACTCTTTCAAGATTTTCCTCAAGCTTGGCACTGTTTATCATCATGATAAAAATGAGAACCTAAAATGGAAATAGAGAGGATAGAACTTACTAGTGAGATTGCTTCAACTTGATGCTTGCTTGAAGGCTCTTCTAGAAGATTGCTTCTAGTGGAGCTAGGGTTTGATAGAGAAACACTAATTTTTTGATTTAAATATATTTCATATCTGATTGGATAGAAACATGTGCCTCCTCAAGGAGAACTGACAAACATACTTATTTTCTCAAACTATGGACAAAACTGCAAAATATCTAATGCCCTAGTTTTCTCCAGCAGCAGTGTTAGGTAAAAAATTGAAAGTCCACAAAATGAGAAAATTCTTACATAGAAATATGCACCCTCCTAGGGTGAGGTTGATGGTCCTCTTTCTTCAACTAATCGGTGGAGGGAAGTGCTCGGAATAGGAAGCTCTAGTTTTTCTCTGGTTTCTTCTATAAAATTGACTGATATTGTTTCTACTATAGCTCCAAATTTTTGGATCCTAAAGGTATGAAACTTTGTCTTGAGGTATCTTGGTTTGTAGTATTTCCAAACCCATAGATTATAGAATAATTGGATTCACTATATGGGACTTATGAAAAGTTTCCCAAGGTGACTTATTTTAGGACTGTTCAAAATAGCGAACTTGTACGGACTGCCACGTGTCACCGTATCACCTTCAGGGTATGAAAATTTTACCACATAAACCAAAGTCTGTGCCCTATATGCAACATCTGGAGAAAATTCATTTGGACCTTCCTATCACAAAATATAGAAATTATCCCTAGGTTACCTATTTAAGGATGAATTCTGGGAGAGGCGGGAACCCTGTGTTGGAGGAATCATAACTCTTATATTATAGCGAATATGAGGCTGAAAATTTTATATATGGTACATAAAGATATTATATTTCTCTTGTAAAATTTTCATATCCTTATCCTTCTCCAATATCGCGTTATAGATAAAGTCCAAACATGACTAGTGTTTGTATTCTAGGGTTTTCAGGCATGAAACCCTAACATTCAGTAGTTGTAGATGAAGCAGTGTTTCGGCTACACAAATAATTCTTTCAGGTTGGCTCTGATACCATTTTATATTTTTAATGGTTATAAAATATCTAAAACATTTATCACCATAAAATCATAATAATAAGCAAAGGATCACTGAAAGAAAGATAGTACAACAATACACGAGAACACAAAAATTTTCCTTGGGGAAACCACAAGGGAGAAAACCCCACAAAACTTACTCATTATAGAATTCAACCAAGTATAGTGTAAAATATCATCAACAATAATAGTTTCTCATCTTCCAGAGTGGACTCTTTCTTTCTCTCTCTCTCTCCAGCACAATACTTGAGTGTATGATATGTACAAATGAAGGGGAGCACCTCCCTATTTATATTCTTCAGTTGACTTGACCTATAACCTAAAAGGGTTGACTTGTCTAACTGAATGGGATGAATTGTCTAGTAACACACCAAAAATAAAATTTATTTTATTTACACTTGGTTCCTATTGAACTGACTTACATCAAGAGGTTTACATTGATTCTTTCAATGACTCTTACAATACCAAACTCATCTCCCGAAGGAGGAACACAATCAATACATCTAGAGTATCTTCTGAAGTTAAAATACTTTAACACATAAAACTATCAGAGAGTCAATTGAATATTACTAATACTCCCCACATCAGTCCCTACCAAATTCAAGACCCTCTTGAGCCATTCGAATCCCCGAGAATTAAGACTAGTTAAGACAATTTTTCCAAAACTCTTCCTTTGTTGGGAATTTTTAATTGGGACATTACAAGTGGTATCGAAGCATGATATTGGAACCTGATAGAGATATCTATTCATGTTTCTTGATTCTGACCTCCCTCTATTAGAAACTGAAACTGGATACCTTAACAGTGAAAGGGAAGAAGGTGGTGAAGTTAGTTCTTTTTACAAGGAGATTAAAGCAAAATTAGAATTAAGAGATATGGATGACAAAGACAATAATGAGGAACTTATGACATTCATTAAAACATATCTTGAATTTATTTCCAAACACTTTATGCAAGGGTTTGAATTTTTGGCTAGCCAACTTGGGGGGAAGTCAACACCAGGGAGTAGTAGTATCTCACTTCATGATGAGAAGAAGACCAATGGAGAAACCATTTTTTCGAAGATTGGACCTCATAACAAACCTCATGAGTTAAAAAATCATAATGGAATTGTAATACCTAAATTTTTAGATTCCAAAGAAGGCCCTTACACCACTTAATATGTTAGAGAAGAAACAAATCATTGGCAGCAATTAAGCGAGGAATGCAGGAAAGTCCTATCTTTTGATCAGTTCATTAGATCTTCTCTTCATTTCAAGCAAGGAGGAAATGGGAATAGAGAACCTTGTATAAATAATTAATTAAAATACACCACAGGAAAATTAACCATTCCTTCCTTTGATGGTTCCTCAAATTTCTTCTAGTGCTTGGTTGCAAAAATTAAGTGTATATTTTCAATTAAATCCTATCGTTGAAGAAGATGCATTGAACATGGCCATTATGCATCTTGAAGGAGAAGCTATTGATTTGTGGTTCCATGGTCTTAGAACCTTGGTACATTATCATATTTTATATTATGAGAGTTTCTTCAATGCATTGATGGAGATATTTAAGAGGAAAGACCTTGAACTTCCTTTTAAAGAACTAGCACAATTGAAGAAAGTAGGAACTCCTAAAGCATATATGTTAGAATTTGAAAATATTTTAGTAATGGTTTCTAATGTATATGTGGCTAGGTTGGTTTTATTGTTTACTCAAGGATTGACAGAACCTTTGATAGGGCAATTGAAATCCCACAATCCAACCACATTGAAATATGCCATGAATTTGACAAGGGATTTGCAAAATATATTACCAAGAACCAAATACCCTCCCAAGCCAAATTTCCCTTCCAAGTTCAAGGAAGGCAAGAAACCATGGAAAAAGGACTCCTCTACCAAAGAAAATAAAGGAGGACTAAGCAAAGAAGATCTTAGAATAAAGAATCTATGTTTTACATGCCAACAACCTTGGGTCCCAGGACGTAGATGTGACAAGGGGAAGGCACACTATATTAAAGTTTTTTCTTAAGATGGTGAAGAGGAGGAGGAGGAGGAAGAAGCACAAATTACAACCCAAGAATAAGGGTATCAAACAATAGAAGAAGAAGAACCCACTCCTGATACAGTAAAAATTGCACCACTCTTGAGTGTACCTAGTTTCCACACCTTAAGGCTTAAGGGCTGCATACAAGGCCAAAAGGTCATGGTTCTAGTGGATGGTGGAGTCACTCACAAATTCATAGATGCAACCTTGGTGGAGAGGAGAAAATTACAAGCTGAAACTTTTGATGGTTTCATAGTCATCATTCCAGGTAACAATTCTATGGATTGCACTAAATGGATTCCAAAGCTTCAAGTTACTCTAGGAAATCATACTATCACTGAAAATTTTTATGTAGTGAATGTGGATGATACAAATGTGTTTTTGGTGTTAGAAAAATAGGACTACAGAGCAATAACAATTATATAGTTAAATCAATAAACAAGATGTAAAAACATAGTAAACATTACAGAGAGACACAGATATAACGTGGTTCACCCAAACGATGGGCTACATCGACAAAGAAATTTGCTAGTCCTTTTATTGTAGTACAGAAAGATGAAGGGATACACCCTGCAGCAAAACCACTGCACTTCCTCTTCATGCTCTCACAGTCTCTCTTCCAGTACAATACAGTACCCACATCCAGCACAATACAGTACTCACATCCAGTACAATACAATACACATATCCAGTACAATTACAATGGAGCCTCCTCAAGCCTTATAAAGGCTTAATCACATGCAATACCATGGGACAATACCATGGGCTACAACAAACCATGTGCCCAAACCATGTGCTAGACCTAACCACCTTTGACTTAATCTCGAGTCAAGATTAACACATGCAATACCATGGGACAATACCATGGGCTACAACAAACCATGCGCACAAACCATGTGCTAGACCTAACCACCTTTGACTCGATCTTAAGTCAAGTTTAACCCTAACAATCCCCCCTTTAAACTTGACTTGGAGTAATCACCAACTCCCCTCAAGTATTTACCGATGAATCTTACATACACGCCCCTATCACCTAGGTCTATCTCCTGAATTTACCAGTGAGTTACCAGGGGTATGCATGCCTTACCAGGTCTTACAACCATATTCCCATTTACATGCAGAATGCTCCATTACATTTTTTTCATTTGCCTTCATGGTGACTAATCACAGCAACTCTACCACTGCTGCACTTGCTGGACCTTGGACTTGGAAAATTTCTTCTTTTCACCTTCATGCTTTAAGGCCAACAGAAACCGAGCAGAAACTCAGTTTCTCTCTGGTTACTCCCTTTGTCAACATGTCTACAGGATTCTGGCTAGTGTGAATCTTTTCCAGTTTTAACAGTTCTTCATCTAGAATAGATCTTATGAAGTGGTATTTGAGTTCTATATGTTTAGTCCTTGAATGAAATACTGAGTTCTTTGCAAGATGAATGGCACTATGGCTGTCACTATACAGCCTACTATTCTCCTATTTCTTACCCAATTCTTCCATGAACCTCTACAATCAAATCATCTCCTTACTAGCCTCTGTAGCAGCAACATACTCTACTTCCATTGTTGAAAGTGCAACAACTTGTTGCAGTTTTGAAATCCAACTTACTGTTGTTCCACCTACAATGAACACATACCCTGTGGTGCTCCTCCTGCTGTCTTTATCACCAGCCATATCTGCATCAACATATCCCTGTAGAACAGTGTCTGAACCTCCAAAACATAATGCATGAGAAGTGGTACCTCTCAAATACCTAAGAATCCACTGTACTGCTTTCCAATGCTCTTTACCTGGATTATTCATATACCTGCTCACAACTCCCACTGCGTGTGCAATATCTGGTCTTGTGCACACCATGGCATACATCAAGCTCCCAACTGCTGATGAATAGGGAATCTTGGACATGTAATCTATCTCTTCCTGTGTCTCTGGACACATATGCTTGCTTAGTTTGAAATAGCTTGCCAAAGGTGTACTGACTGGTTTTGCATCCTGCATTCTAAACCTCTGCAACACCTTTTCTATGTACTCACCTTGAGACATTGTCAATTTGTGATTTTTCCTGTCCCTTGTTATTCTCACACCAAGGATTTGCTTTGCAGCACCCAAATCCTTCATCGCAAATGATTTAGCTAGTTTTCCTTTGAGCACATTTATATCCTGCATGTTAGACCCTGCAACAAGCATGCCATCCACATACAATAACAAGATAATAAATCTTCCGTTATCTAGCCTCTTGAAATAAACACAGTGGTCAAAATTACATCTATCATAACCTTGTTCTATCATAAACTTATCAAATTTTAAATACCACAGCCTTGGAGCTTGCTTCAGGCCATACAAGCTCTTCTTCAACTTGCAAACCAAATTCTTCTTCCCTTTGACCTCATACCCTTGTGGCTGCTGCATATAAATCTCTTCCTCCAAATCCCCATGGAGAAAGGCCGTTTTTACATCTAATTGTTCAAGATGCAAATCTTCTACCACCACTAGACTTAAAATAGTTCTAATTGAAGTCATTTTAACAACAGGAGAAAATATTTCATCAAATTCTATACCTTTATTTCGTGCAAACCCCTTTACAACAAGTCTAGCCTTGTACCGCTTTTTTCCTCCATCTTCTTCCTTCAACCTGTAAACCCATTATTATGCAATACCCTTTTTCCTGCAGGTAACTTAACTAGATCCCAAGTCTGGTTTCTTACCAATGAGTCCATCTCCTCATCCATGCCTTGCTCCCACTTCTTTCTAGTTTCTACCTGCATTGCTTCTTCAAAACATTCTGGCTCACCAAAATCAGTCATCAATAAATAATACAATGAAGGAGAGAATTGTTCAGGGGGTCTACTTAACCTGGTAGACCTTCTTATAGTTGTAGGAGTTTTAGGTACCTGCTGCTGCTCTTGATTTTCTGGTGCTTTTGGAACTTCATTTTCTTTGATTTCATCAAGCACTGTGTACTCTATGTTTTCCTTTTCTTCTTTCTTTCCTTGCAACTGATCTTTGTACATGACCTTTTCATTGAATACTACATCTCTACTCCTAATGATTTTGCGATTTTTAAGATCCCATAAGTGATAACCAAAATCATCAACCCCATATCCAATAAAGGTACATTTCTTGGATTTAGCTTCAAGATTTGTTCTATCATCTTTATCAACATGGATAAATTCTTCACAAGCAAAAGTTCTCAGAAATGAGTATTTTACCTGTTTACCTGTCCATGCCTCCTCTGGAATTCCACCATCCAAAGCGCTTGAAGGCCCTCGTTTTATTAAATAAACAGCAGTGTTTACAACATCAGCCCAAAACTGTAAGGGCAACACTGCATGCAATCTCATACACCTTGCACGCTCCATGATCGTTCTGTTCATCCTTTCTGACACGCCATTTTCTTGGGGTGTTCCAGGGACTGTCTTCTCTCTGCGAATCCCATTGTGTGAACAGTAACTATCAAACTCCTTGCTGCAGTACTCACCTCCATTATCAAATCGGAGACATTTCAACCTTTTTCCTGTCTGATTCTCAACCAAAGCTTTCCACTTCTTAAAAGTATCAAACACATCAGATTTTTGTCTAATGCAATAAACCCAAGTTTTTCTAGTTGCATCATCAATAAAAGTAACATAATAACGAGAGCCACCAAGAGATTGTACTTGAGCTGGTCCCCATACATCTGTATGGACAAGCTCTAACTTTTCACTCTTCTTTTGTTTCCCAACCTTGAGAAATCTAACTCTCTTCTGTTTTCCATAAACACAGTTCTCACAAAATTCGAAACTTACCTGCTACAGATCTAGAAGCAGTTTCCTTGAGTGGAGAATCTACATCCCCTTCTCACTCATGTGGCCAAGCCTATGATGCCACAACGCTGCACCTATTTCTATGGAAGCTATAGAAATAGAATAATCAGTGTTATGAGGACATAAATATAACGTACCTATCCTATCTCCTTTTGCAATTACCATTGATCCTTTAGTAACCATCCACCACGTTTCTCCAAACGTAGACAAACAGCCGCCATCTCCCAAATGCCCTATTGAGATTAGATTTCTTTTCATAGCAGGAATGTGCCTTACATCCTTTAGCAACCAGTCATTTCCATTATTTAGTTTGATCCGTACCTTACCCTTTCCAACAATTTTACATGGTTCATCATCCCCCAATAACACATGCCCAAAATCACCTTGAACATAATCATAAAAGAATTTCCTATGGGGTGTAGCATGACATGAAGCCCCTGAATCTACTACCTATTAATCACTAGTATTATCTAATGCAAGAATCAAAGCATCTTGTAACACATCACCTGCTACATTAGCTTCCTGGGTAGTCTCTTGCTGCTTCTCACCTTTCTTCTTTGGTGCTCTGCAGTCTTTCTTTAGATGTCCTTTCTTACCGTAGTTATAGCATTCTATTTTTCTGAATCTGGACTTGGATCTTCCCTTTTTAGACTTGCCGTGATTTCCTGGGCTCCTTCCTCTCTCGTTTTGTCTCCCTTTGCTCTCCATGGTCAACGCATTACCTGATGCCTCACCTGTGCTTTTCCTTCGCATTTCCTCGCTAAGAATAACACTAACAACATCATCAAATTTAAGAGTGTTTGAACTAGGGACAGAGTTACTTACAGCCATGGCCAAGCTATTCCAGCTTTCTGGAAATGAGCACAAGATTAGAAGAGCCCTAACCTCATCATCAAAGTTCACTTTTACATAACTTAACTGACTGATAAGTGTATTAAACTCATTTAAATGGTCATCAATAGATCCACTTTCCGACATCTTCATATTAAATAAACGCTTCATTAAAAATACCTTGTTAGAAGCTGAGGGTTTTTCATAGAGCTTACTCAATGCGCTCATCACACCCTTTGTTGTTATTTCTTTCGAAATATTGAAGGCCACCGACGAAGCCAGGTCGTATTGTTCCTAGTGCCTTTCTGTCAAGAACCTCCCATTCTTCATTCTTCATAGCCGCTGGCTGTTTTGATTTTCCGCCCAACGGCAGGTACAGATCTTTCTGGTACAGATAGTCCTCTATTTGCATCTTCCATAACTGATAGTTTTGGCTGTTAAATTTATCGACCCTAAACTTTCCTTCTTCCACCATTGCTCCCACTCGAACTAGGAACCCTTCTTTCCTATGAGTTTACAAACCAAATAGACCTTTTGGCTCTGATACCAATTGTTAGAAAAACAGGACTACAAACCAATAACAATTATACAGTTAAATCAATAAAAAAGATGCAAAAACACAGTAAACATTACAGAGAGACACAGATATAACGTGGTTCACCCAAACGATGGGCTATGTCCACAAAGAAATTTTCCAGTCCTTTTATTGCAGTCCAGAAAGATGAAGGGATACACCCTGCAGCAAAACCGCTACACTTCCTCTTCACGCTCTCACATTCTCTCTTCCAGTACAATATAGTACCCACATCCAGTACGATACAGTACTCACATCCAGTACAATACAGTACACATATCCAGTACAATTACAATGGAGCCTCCTCAAGCCTTATAAAGGCTTAATCACATGCAATACCATGGGACAATACCATGGGCTACAACAAACCATGTGCCCAAACCATGTGCTAGACCTAACCACCTTTGACTCAATCCCGAGTCAAGGTTAACACATGCAATACCATGGGACAATACCATGGGCTACACTAAACCATGCGCCCAAACCATGTGGTAGACCTAACCACCTTTGACTCGATCTTAAGTCAAGGTTAACCCTAACATTTGGGAGTATAATGGTTGTATTCTTTATGGGAGAATATAGTGAATTATCAAGTCCTTGAAATAAGTTTCAAAAATTCAGAAGGGAAACCCATATTCTTGTTGAGTGGAATGGACACTTACCCAAATCAAGTGGTCTCCTCTCACAGCATGAGGAGTATATTGAGGAACAAAGATATAGAATGGGTTTCTAAATGTTTAATTACATATCATAAACCTCACTTGAACATGTCCAAGCATCCAAAGGAGATAGAGCAAGTATTGAGTAAGTATGAGAAATGTTTTGGAGACCTTCCCCCGGGAAGACCACTAGATAGAGGTGTTGAGCATATCATTGAGTTAGAGATAGAACACAACATATGAAAATGCATCCCTATAGGCACCCCAAAATGGTTTGAGATGATATTGAAGAGGCCATTAAAGAACTCTTGGATTTGGGTCTCACAAGGCCTAGTTCTAACCCATTTGCTTCTTTAGTTGTTATGGTACAAAAAGAAATATGGAACCTTGAGAATGTGCATTGATTTCAAAGAATTAAACAAGAAGACAGTAAAGAATAGATATCCCATCTTGAGGATTGATGAGCTCATGGATGAGCTCCATTGGGCCAAGTTATTCTCAAAGATTGACCTTAGATATGGTTATCATCAAATTCGAATGAGAGAAGAAGACATACTGAAGGTTGCTTCCAGATGCCACTATGGTCACTTTGAGTTTGTTTCCATGCCCTTTGGATTGACAAATGTAGCTTCCACATTCCAATCATGCATCAACAACATCTTCCACAAGCAACTTCGTAAGTTTTTACTAGTTTTATTTGATGACATTCTTATTTATAGTAAAACTTGGAAGGAATATTTGCATCATCTAGAAGAGGTATTAAAAGTCCTGCATGACCAATATTTGTTTGCTAGGCTGTCAAAATGTGAGTTTGGTTTGAAAGAGATTTCGTATATTGGACACATCATTGTTCAAGATGATGTGAAGGTGGATATGGAGAAAATAAGATCCATTTTATAGTAGCCTTGTCCCAAAAGTCTCATTGAATTAAGAGGATTCATTGGAATCTTCACCTACTATAGAAATTTTGTGAAGGGGTTCTCCCAAATCACTTCATCTCTCACTGATTTGACAAAGAAATATGCTTCCCAATGGCATGAAGAGGATGGAAAATATTTCCAAAGAATGAAGGAGGTAATAAGCAATTTCCCTAATCTAGCCTTGCCTGATTTTTCCAAACCATTTGTCTTGGAATATGATGCATCAAGAGAAGGAATTGGAGTAGTCCTAAAACAAGGACAACACCCAATAGATTTTGAGAGTAGGAATATACAACCACATGAGAGGCTTTACTACATTTATGATAAATAAATGCTGGCCATAATGGATTATTTGACCAATTTTAGACAATACTTGGTGGGAAACAAATTTGTGGTCAAAACTGACCATAACAACTTAAGGTACTTCCTCACTCAAAAGTATTTAAATGAAAGGTAGAAAAAGTGGGTAAGTAAGATTCAAGAATCTGAATTTGATATTGAATATGTGAAGGGGAAAAATAATGTGGTAGCTGATTCCTTATCTAGAATACCTTCTATTTCTCTAGTGGATGTAGCCGAAAATTGGAAAGCCACATTAGAAGTAGAGTATGCCAAAGATAAATTTTCTTGTGAAATTTTTATGGGAATAACCATGATGATAGGTATAAGGTGTTGGAAGGAATAATTTAATACAAAGGTAGAATCTATTTGGTCCCTAATTCAAATTTGAAGAAGGAAATTAAAAAAACGCATGATTCTCGTCTAGCAGGTCACCCTAGTTTCTTCAAAACATATCAAATGTTGAGGGAAATATTTGCATGGATAGGATTGAACGTTTGTGTTCTGAAGTATGTTAATGAATGCCCCACATGTCAGAAAAATAAAGTGGAGTTCACTCATCTAGTTGGTCCCTTAAATCCCTTTCCATTTTCCGCACGAAAATGGGAGATCATTTCCATGGACTTCATCACTAGTTTGCCCAAAGTATTTGGTAAGGATTGCATATTTTTGGTGGTGGATAGACTCACTAAATTTACTCATTTCGTTGATGTTACTACGAATTTCACTGCTGCACAAGTGGATGAACTATTTTTTAAATATATTTTTTTTTCAGATTGCATGGGCTTCCTAAGAGCATTGTCAGTGATAGAGATAGCATATTTTTTAGTGCATTTTGGAAACAACTCTTCAAAATGGTGGGAACAAATTTGAAAACTATAACAAGATATAATATCCAAAATAATGGCCAAACAGATAGGATGAATCAATGGTTGGAAGCCTACTTGAGGAACTATGTTAGTAGGAAGCTAAAAGCATGGATAAAATGGTTGCATTTGGGTGAGTTTTGTTACAACACTACTTTCCATATGTCCATTGGCATGTATCCTTTTAAATCACTTTATGGTTATGATGCATCCAATTTTATTGAACACATTTTTTGTGATAGTAGAGCTCCAAAGGCTAAGTATTGGATTGAATAAAGTAAAAAAAAATTGAAGGTTTTGAGAGATAACTTGCAGGTTGCTCAAAATCAGTAGAAACAATATGCAAACCAACATAGAATGGAGAGACAATTCCAAGTGGATGACTTGGTGTATTTGAGGTTGCAACCCTACAAAATAACCACCATAAAGGTAAAGGTTCATAAAATATCAAACCAAGATTTTATGGTCCCTACAAAGTGATTCGATGATCCATATGGAGATCAATGGCCACCCACATATTCCACTGGCTCAAAACAATTGTCCATTGTGGCATTTTCCTAGCTATTTTTCTATGGTTTTTCAGGTCCCAAACTTTCGCAGTTGTTTTGAGGCCCTAAATGATGTTTTTTGGAAATTTGGGTGGCCAAATGGTTGCCATCAGCATGCATTTGGCCACAATCGAAAGTTGTAAATCTCAGATAGATATTTCTAATGAGCTATCAAGCACCCAAATCGGAGATCGTATGAAATATTTATGACCCCAAGAAGTTGACTGTTCAACTTACCACTTTGGAGCCGCAAACTTTGTGACGGTTCATCTTTTAGGGTTATGTTTTGGACTTTTTGGGTTCTCACCCTCATCTTTATTATAAGAAGGACCCTTTGGCCTCATTTTGTATTCATCTTTGCACAGATGAGCGTAGCAGCCACATCTCTTCTCAGAGATAACTACCACCATTCTAGCTATTGTATTATAGTCTTTTTTATTTCTTCCATTTAATAAAATATGTGTTTACTGTATCTATATTATCTTTGCGATATGGATTTGTTTATGATTATGTATATGTCATTTCATTTCGTTCACACATAAATCCAGATCAGTGGTATCAGAGCAATATGCTCTTTGATTGTTTC
Organism: Pseudotsuga menziesii; assembly: GCA_001517045.1. Lineage (NCBI taxonomy): Eukaryota > Viridiplantae > Streptophyta > Pinopsida > Pinales > Pinaceae > Pseudotsuga > Pseudotsuga menziesii. The sequence goes on along the minus strand of LPNX010511337.1, from coordinate 18,417 downwards.
TCGGTGCATGTCCCCGGCGAGGTCTGGGTATAGAGAGTTTGGTCTTGAACTAGTTTCACTTGATCACTCTCATCGTCCCAAACGGCCTCCCATGGCAAAAGAAAAGAGACATGATAGAGCAGGATATCCTATCAAGTCATTTCTCGAGGAATCCCTCGTGCGACAAAGGAGCAAGATGATGGATAGTTCGCCCAAATCCTTCTGCAAATGTCGACAATGGCTAATTCACCTTCAACAAGAAAGCATTTCAGAGATGAAACCCCATTCAAGGTACAAGTTAACTTTGATATTCCTTTATTTGAAGGAAAAATCAATGTCGATGCCCTAGATAATTGGTTGAATGTTTTAGAAGGGTATTTCTTTGTCCATAATTTTTTCGACAGGGAAAAGATCAAATTTGCGCTCCTTAAGGCAGTCCCCCATGTTCGAAATTGACGGGGTAATTATTGGAAGAAAATATCATCAGACGAGTCTGGAATGCTTGAGACAAATCGTACTTGGTCCTCTTTCATAGATGTTGTCAAGGAATAGTATTACCCTATGGGAAACTATGATGACCAGTACACCAAATGGACCATTCTACATCAAGAGAGGGACTGGACGGTGTTAGAGTAAACCAAAAATATTCATACCTTGCGCACAAAGCTAGGTATCAAGGACTCTGAGCAACACCTAATTCTGAAATATCGCAGTGGTCTACATCTATGCATTCGAAGTTAGATGGAATTCCTAGACATCTCTTCACTTGGATCTGCCTATCGGTATGCTGTCAAAATCAAGGAGAAATTTTGACAAAATAATAAGTGAGACTCTGGATCTGGGAATCCACTGCAGAAGCAAGGCAAGGGAAACCTTGGCCTGCAGAACACAGGATAAGGAAAGAAAAACCAGTCCCCACCACAAGCAAAGAAGGGGAATGAAAAGACAAAGAAGGACACTGGGAAGTGGTGCAAATTTCATAAAATCCCTTGGCACAACACTGATGAATGTCGCTCAAAGAAATCATTGGTGGCCGAGATCAAATCTTCAGCTCGATTCTGATTTCAACCTCATTCCACAACTATGTACAATGAGAAGCAGATCATTGATGTAGACCCCACTGCCACTATTGTTACCACATAGATTCAACTAGAGGATCTTGAAGAGTCATAGGTAGAGGAGCACCTCTTCCACTCACAGATGTGAATGAAGGGAATCTCACTACATTTTGTTGTTGACAATGGCAACCAAAAGAACTTGTTCTCAAAAGAAGTTGTCAAGAGATTGGAGCTTCTAACAACACCACACCCGCAACCCTACAACATCGCTTGGCTAAGCCAAGGATGAGGTATCCGCATTACTCAACAATGCCTCCTACCATATGGCATCAATCATTTCAAAGATGAGGTATTGTGTCATGTGGCCCCAATTGAAGTCTGTGATGTTCTTTTAGGACAACCATATTGTTACGGAGAAAAATTCCTATGGCTTGGGGTACCACAACAGACAGATTAACCACAAAAATCAATCCTTTCCCATATGCAAGAGAAACCAAATATCTAACACTAAAGGATCTCAAAACATACCTTATTCCAGATGGTTGATGTAGATCCCCGTTGAGCTTTTTCACTCGCACTTGTATTAGCAATTTGCTCTCTCAACATTCAGCAAACAAGACAAGCATGCTATATAATTGTGCTAGACCTACTCTAGCATATATAATCAATAACATATAAGCATTTAAAATCATCCATGGATTCAACATTCATTTAAATACACATTATTGGACAGGAAAAGATATTTCTATTAATATAAATCAGAGATTACAATAGTGGCAACCTCTGTCAGCACGTCTGTGAATTGGAGAAACTGAGTCCTCCACCACTTCAATCCTCCTTCTCTCGATAGCAATCTCACAAGCAAAGGAAAGCTTGGGAAGAACACAAAGTGCTCCAAGGGACAAAGGGATGCAGACTCAAGTGTAAGCTCTGGAAACAATGGACTATAGTTTTCTTGCTCTTCAATTCCTCCCCTTTCAATGTATCCAAAGGGTTCCTCATATAGTGCTTCAATGGGGTAATGGAAGGTCAAATCCGAGTGATATCAAGGCATATGGAAGGCCAAGAGACAAGTGACTCGGATCCACATCAAGGAAAACTCCAAAACTATTTGGCCTTTTGCACACATCCCGATGTACACAGGTTTAAGGGTCATATCCACGTATATACCGGAGAATGGGTTTAAAGGTCGCGTATGGAAAATAATACATGTTTTTAGGGATGATCTTGGAAACATCAAAGGTACAAAAATGGTCCATGGGGTCCAAAGAGTCTGTAGAAGTACAAGGAATGCCATAAAGTTGTGATCCACCATGTGTGGTAAAATCAGCTGTAACAGATGCCCCCTAATGTGTGAGTTCAGAGGGCTGATACGATGGCCGAAATACATTATAAGTCCATTCCATAAGTGGAGTGATGAAGAACCAGGTGGAAGAACCAGGTGGAAGAACCAGCCATCCAATAGTGCAATACAATAATCAAACTCTGCATACAACTGCAAGTACATATAGCAGTCTCGAATACATAAGAATACAATGGCCATGAATAGGAATGATACAAAATATAACATGTGTGGTCATCGCTACATATAATATAGATATATCAGAATCTCCATGATGAAGATATACAAAGGATCATGATCTCCATGAAAGCTAAAAATATATAATGGATCAAGATCTCCATAATGGCTAAATATATCTAACATACACTAGAATCAAGTCACGAGAGCTGAAATCTCATGAACACTGGCACAATCAAGGAGGTAACATGTATAGAATTCCACCAATATGGAAGGTATTCTACACAATCCGCTATGAGTACATGTCCTACTATGTGAATAAAGGTGTCGAGGTCGAACATAGTAGTCCATCGTCTGATTATTGGTCATTGGTGTATACCGTTAACAGGCACGAGATCACCCACCGATAATCAAAAATGGGAATCAAGGTACTAGAGTGCAAACTAACAAGTGTGAATAAATGTGTTGAGTTCAAACACTTGAAATAATCCATCGATTAGGGGACATTGATGTATTCCCAAAAACTGTCGATGGCGAGAGAACCTACCACTGATGACTGTAAGTCTCAAGGCACTCAAAAATGACTTTGGATTCCTATCCTAGAATAAATGATCTGAAGTTGATGGGATAAAATCTGCTGGAAGGAGGGCATTAAGGAATCCCCCATCATCCAACACAAGGTACTCAGCAAAGTTGTATAATGTGGAAGGACTCGATCATAATGTGCATGAACCAGTAATAGTACTGGGAATGGCTGACATGCAAAGTCAAGAGAACTGAGGAATGGCCGACTCAAGTTTCAGCTTCCTTCAAACAAGAACATAAAGGCGAATGGTGACTAAATATAGGCTGCATAGACTCAATATACAAAACTGGGACATCTCTGCAACACAAGAGGCATCAACAGAGGCCCCATAAGGACTGGAAGCTTAACCAGTCGGTGGAGATAAACTCAGAGAAACAAGTACAAATCCTAAAATAAAACTATTAACCCAACCAACGGATGTGATATACAGTGCTCTGTTCGAAGGCGGCACGACTCGACTGCTGCCAAAGATAGCATCTTTTCTTGTCTGGTTTTTTATTTATTTTTATCTTTTTGGACTTTTTCAAATATTTTGAAAATCTTGAAAAAAAAAAAGTGCTTTATAGTTACAGACTAGGAGGAGACAAATTTCAATGGGGCAAACAAACTAGCTCCAAGCAGCGGAACATACCTATGCTCAATGTAAGGACACATGTGTAGAATGATGACACTCAGGGGAAAGTCCCCTCCTGGTAAAAATAGGAAATCAAGCTGCAAATGATATTGAAAATGGCTCTACGTGGCTACACATGAGACAAGCTCGGGTTATATGGATGATAATCAATGTCAGGGAAGCCTACATAAGGCTCAATAAGGCAAGCTAAACTCATGATAATGTAATTACAACTTGACATATACAAGGGAGTCTTGGGGAAATGGCTAGCATAAATTTCAAGAGGAGTATGAAAATCTTGCTCAAGGACATGGCGGAACTAAAAGGGACTCTCGGACCTAAGAGAGGACTCACAGCATGGGTACCAAATGAAAACGGGAGCTAACTAGGACACCCATGTATAGGACAGCTCTACCATTCACATAGTATCACTTCTAACAGCAACATGAAGGTTCCGTGATACCATGCTAATGGGTTCATGCCTAAGGTTAAAATGAAACGGTCATAAGGTCATGCAAAATGAAAGTGGATGTGAAATCCTAACCTATATGCCAGTTTAGACATGATACCTATGATAGGCATGAATGGGTCGAAACCTTAGAGAGAGTGTACAAAAACTGGACCCTACATGACAACCATATTAGTCCAAAACAACCCAAAACAATCAATAAAGAATCCAAACTATAGGATATAGGGAGGAATGATCATGACAAATGCACCCAAAGGAAACAATGCAGAGAACGATGGGACATGAAAAGGAAAGTAAGGTGTAGAACCAACATTCACACATCCACTACCACCCTCGTGAGGGTGACCACCAGTGTAAAGACTGAGAGAAGGGAATCAACATCCTCCACAAATGGAGTAGAGGGCGGAATGTGACCACTCCCAAATCTATGAGCAGGGTAAGGGGCTATTGTTTAGTGGATTTCACCACACTAGGTGAATCACACATTGTATGGCCTTCCCCTGTCCTGCTGCAAACTCATTAGCCCCTATGGACCACTTTTTGTCTTTTGATGTATCCTTGACCATCCCTAAAAACATAAGAAAAGTGATACACGCGGCTTTTCCCCCGATAACCGCGTACATACGTGGATATTTCCTCTATAGTCGCGTACATCGGGATGTGTACATAATCCAAATCCTTTTGGAGCGTTCCTTGACTTGGATCCGACTCATATGACTCCTAGCCTTCCATATTCCTTGAGGTCGCACAGATTCGACCTTTCAGTATCCCTTTGAAAAGCTATATAAGGAACCCATTGAGACATTGAAAGCATAAGAGAGAATTGAGAGTAACGAAACTATAGTCCATTGTTTCCAGAACTTATGCTTGAGTCTGCATCCCTTTGTCCCTTGGAGCACTGGTGTGTTCTTCCCAAGCTTGCCTTTTGCTAGTGAGCTTGCTATCGAAGTGATGGAGGATTGAGGTGGTGGAGGCCCAAGTGGGGGATTCAATTTCTCCGGTTCGCAGACATGCCGTTAGAGGTTGTCACTTGTAATCTCTGATTCATATTAATAGAAATATCTTTTCCTGTCCAGTAATGTGTATTTGAATGAATATTGTATCCATTGGAATATGTCAAATGCTTATACATTATTGATTATATATGCTAGAATAGATCTAACACCATGAAATATAGTATGCTTGTATTGTTTACTTATTGTTGAGGAAGTATTACATCAATTCAAGCTGAAGATTGGAAAGCTCAATGGGGATCTACTTCAACCGTCCGGAATAAGGTATGAGGTTCGATCCTTTAGTGTTAGATGTTTTTGTTTCTATTGCATATTGGGAAAAATTGATTTCTGGAGTCTAGCTGTCTGTTGTGGTACCCCAAGCCATAGTAATTTCTCTCCGTAACAGAATTGGTGACTCTGCTGGGGAGTTCCTAGTAATTGTCCTTTGGGGGTTGATTTCTTGGCATTCAATGTATTTGAATTTCTCTCTCTCTCTTGTTTCTGTGTCAGGTATGGGGGCATGTATTCCTGGTAGAGCCTGATTGGTGTGAATTTAGTCTCAACCTGTATGTTTAGCTTGAATTTGTGCATCTTTTTCTTCCTGTACACGGGTTTGTCACTTACAGTCGTGTATACACATGGTTTCCCCTTGGATTTCTGCGTATACACACGGGTTCACTGCACACAGTCATGTATACCCTGGTTTTTACCTTTTTGTGGAAGATAGTGGATTGCTGGGTGAATTCTGTTAGCTACTGAGTCTCCTTTGGCACTGCCTGAGTTTGTTAATA
>LPNX010511333.1:0-14514 GCA_001517045.1 Pseudotsuga menziesii | reverse complement strand
GTACGACTTTTGTTTTCTTCCTTTTTGTTTTTGCTTTGTTTGATGAATGCTTAGAGTAGATCTTTAATTTTCATCTGGCGACTCCACTAACTTTTTTCTAGTTTTTATTTTTACAAAGAAAAGCAAAAAAAAAAATTTGTGAAAAGATTTATAAATGCTTATTTTTCTGTTTCACATGGCGACTCCATTGAAGGGATAAAACCCTGTTTTCTCATAAACTTGTGAAGTTTTGTTGTGTGTAGATGAGCCAATGCAACATGTTAAAACCTTTAAAGTTCATCACTTGACAGCTCCACCTTGTCAGTACAAGGTTTTCAAATGGACACCATTTTGGATAAATTAAGGGAGAAATATGGTGCCCAGTTAGCCTTAGTATTTCAACCTATCGATTTCTCAAACATCCCTGGTTTTCCTAACTATTGTGATAGTTTGGGGGATGCAAATAACTGGCTTCCACCATTTCATGGAGATGATGGTGACTCGGCCATCTGGCATGTCAAATCTTTCCTTCAGTTGATTGCTGACTTCAATATTCTCTATGAAGACCATATGATGGAAAGGTTTGCTAGTACTTTTCGGGGTGAGGCTGGTTATTGGTTCTATCAAGGCCTTCCTGATAAATGTATAACTTCTTTTCCAAGATTCCTTTGGATGTTTTTAGAGCAGTGGCATGATGGTAGGGGTAGTAGGAATGGTTTAAAAAAGTTCCTTGAAAAGATCTGTACCTTCTACCTATCTGGGACAGAGTATCACATGGAAACATATGATGGACCTTTTTCCATGATACAAAGTATTGAAGACTTGGAATCACTTCTTGAACATTTAAGTAAAGAGGAAGTCCATGATACTCCCATAAAAAAGCATCCTAGACGTTATTTAAGAAATGAAGCAATCAAGCTTCTTCTTAAAGAAAATGAGGTATCTCCCAATACACAGCAAGATTCTCAGGAAGGGAAAATCCAAGATGATTATATTGAAGAGCTCCAGGAGGAGCCCATGATGGAACACATTGTTGAAGACTCTCCTCATGTCACCATAGATGAAGACATTAAAGATTTGGTGTATTCTCAAGTGTGCTGCAATGCTGATACCTTTCTAGAAATCCTTCTAGAGAAATCCACTGAGCAACACATACCAAGTGATCCCATTGAATATGTCCAAAAAATATCCTTGATATAAGATAATATTGAATATCCTCTTCATGATACCATAACAAGAGCTTATAAAGAAACCTATGATAAGGTCACTACAGTGTGTGGTGACACTAGACCTTGTTCTCCTCATGTTGATGAAGGTTTGGAAAGTTTATTTCCTTGTAACATTTTATCTAAAGAAGATTGTTATGAATACAAGGAAGACATGGATAGGCAGGAGCATGATGCCATGGATGAAGAGCCCCCCACATATGACATGGATGGGAGTGATGACTATTGGAATTTCTGGTTTTCTTGGAGTGTACCATGAGAACTTGATCTTCACTTCCCATCTTTTCTTCTCGAGCTGCTATTTGAGCTTCTTCTTGAGAGAATTCTTCCCATAGTCTGCTGAACTTGACTAACTTCTTTCTGGCACAGATTCCTTGAATAAAGGAGTCCCATGATCTAGGGATACCATTCAAGGTGGTCATTACAATCTCTGCATTCTCCACTTCTTCATCTATTGCTTCCAGCTATTCCTTGATCTGAGAGACCCTTGTAAAGTAAGACTGAATGGTTTATTCATTCTGGATCTTTACATTCTTCAGTTGGTTTCTCAATGTCATCTTCCGGTTTATATTCTTCCCTTCAAACAGTTTGGTTAGGGCATCAAACATAGATTTAGGTGTCTTTAAGGAGGACACCTATGGTATGAGGTGATCCTTGATTGAATCAGCAATAATACTCTTAGCCATAACCAACTTCTTCTTGTGTAAGGCCTTAGCCTCATCTCCCTCTGGAACTGGAACCTCCTCAATGATATAGGGGTCCAACTCATTTTCTTCTATGACTAGGGAGATCTTATGCTTCCAGGATCGGAAGTTATCAGCTCCCTCAAGCTTTTCATCAAGCTTGGTATGATGAGACATCTTAACTGAGAACCTCAAATGGAAATACAAAATATTTAGATCTTACCAGGTCAAGATGTCAGATCTGGATTTGAAGCTGGATTTCTGTAGTGTTGGTTTAGGAGTAGATTAGGGTTTTACTTTTATGGAGTTTTGTCCAACCAATTCTTTGATCTTGATCTCTAAACTTCGATTTTGAGGAGGAGATCAATCCAGGCCTGGGATGACTAAAAAATTCCACGTCTGTGGAAAGCCTTAATTTTCGGCAACAGTGTCGGGTCCAAAACTGAAAAAAGATCAGAATTGGATTATGCTTCAATAGAAAGATGCGCCCTAGGTAGGAGTGTCATCCCAACCTTCTTTTGCTGAAAATCTATGGAGAGAGATCCAAAAAGTTGGAAGCCCTAGTTTCCGCAGCTGTATAGTGTCTTCTTCTCAGGTTAGCTCTGATACCATGTTAGATTTTTAACATTAAGCTAGCATTATATTAGGATATTTAACTGAGAGAATAATAAGCACAGAAATCAAACATAAGAGACAATGAACACAGTGTTTTTCCTTGGGGAAACCATAAATGGAGAAAACCTCGCAACTTCCTCAGATATAGAATCAGCACCAAAAGTAAGACCCCAAAACAATAAGATGATTTCCCGATAGCAGTGGCCTCATTCTTCCTAGCCCCAGTGTCTTCTTCTTCCTCATCTATGTGCTACAATTGAGTGTGAGTGAGTGTGTGATAAATAGAGAGGCTCACTCTCTATTTATACTAATTCTTGACTTGAAAATAACCTACTAGGGCCGACTTCTCTAGGAGATTCTAATAACCCTAGTGCCCCGAAACTGCAGGGACTTTAACCCTTGATCAATAGGAGGGTTACCCACAAAGAATTGATAGGAACATCGGGGCATGACATGACTCAAATACATTACAGACACATCCCAGAATAAACATCGGGGTACAATACATAAGAAATACAAGTGAATACATTCCGTAGTTACAATAACATTAAGAGATTATAGACTTTTAATATTTGTTTCAGAAAATCAAATGAGGCAAAGCATAATGATAGGAAGTTACCTTCCTCCTGCTGAATGTATTATTCATGAGAAACAGGATTGGGAGGAGAAGGAGACTCTAGTTGTTTGTCCTTTTTCTCTTCCACCAGCAGAAGAGGCATTGTATGTTCCTGCAGATCTTCAAGTGTTGTTTGGGCTTGCTCAACAACAGAGGCCCTTTAGAGTCCTAATATCCTATGGGGAGTGAGTTTTTTTCCATAATAAGTATCTCTATCCACCTCTCCATGGATTCCATCATTACATCCATCTTGGCCTCTGGTGTGTTAGAGGGAAGAAGCTGGGTGATATCTTCGTTCTTTATTCCTTATTATTCTTCTCTCCCCTTCTCCCTAGTAGCAGTTAGGTTCATTTCTACTTCTATGGAATTGTTTATCATATCTACTAGAGATATTGACCTTATTTCACTCAACCATAAGGTGAAATTGCTATCGAAAGCTTCAACGTACTGGAGTTGGGCAGCACCAAAAGGAGGTTTGAACTCATAAGGGATAACGTTATATATTTTCATGAATCTCTCAGAGAACTCTTGGAAATACTTACTCTCTTCCCTCCTCATGGAATAGAACTGGGAAAAGCACCTCCTCAGGTCTTTCTTTTCTGCCCATTCTTCCTTAAAGGAATCTTCAAAATATTGATATTTCAGAATGGAGTTGTCTGGAAGGCTAGTGAACCATCTTCTTGCCTCTCTGGCCATGCTTTGAGCAAACAGTATGACCTTAACGTCGGCATGGTCTACTTCTTCTATGTCAATATAGTCTGTGAACCATCCCAAATGATCCTCAGTTGAATACCCCTTCTTACGAGTAAATTGTTTAAGCCTTTGGGTGTACCCCTGGGGAAGGTCATGGAGGACTCCATGAAGAAGTATGGGGGCAAACCGTTTAGCCTTCACTGGGGATTTAGTAGGGTTTTCAGGAGGGACTACAAGACTGAATGATGAGGGCTCTTGGAACTCTCAAGTGAGGGGGGTTAAGGTCGCAGCAGCATATGGTCCTTTGACCATAGAGTTTAATGTGAGCCATTTAGGGGAGGACAGAGGGCATTCTAGATCAGATGGGCGCTGGAGATCCCTGTATGGGGGCTCAGAAAAGGGTGCAGGGTCGGAAGTAACCTCATGATCTACATATGGATGATTATTTTCCTTTTGGGGCTTAGATGAAGGTTTTTGGTCTGAATCATATGTACATGGCGAAGGGGATTTCTCAGTCCTTACCAAAGGATATACATAGGTGGACCTAGGGTCTTTCCCTGAGCATGACAGATATTTGAAAACTATTTTGGCTAGACCAAGGAAGGATAGGAAAATATGTACCAGGAAGGACATGATATCTTGGAGAAAAAGAAAAGAGTACCTCATTTTTCACCATGCCCTTCCAGGTTTCGCTATATAGGCTCATCGTCCCTAGTGGAGTCACCATGGAACCTCTGAAGATATTTGTAGCTTCTGGGTGGTCGGTGTTTCATGTGGAGTCACCTTCAAAGGCTTTGATTGGAGTCACCAGAGCATACAAAACCAATATGTGTCTAGGACCGACTACTCAACCAAGTCATAGAACTAAAGCAATGTCTTTTTTCTCGAGGAGATAGCAGCAACTAGGTACCTGGAAATAGCGCCAATATGTTATCACCCTGTACTTTTCCTATACTTCCTTGAACTTCCCTATAGATTTAAATGTTGTTTCTTTCCTAGATATATTCTCAAGTTTTGTTCCCATTTCATATGTTGTGAGTATTCCATATAATTCATCCTTGGTTAGGTAGTTCAGATCACTTTTGTCTTCCTAAACTGACACTTTTGGATTGAATCGCGTAGGAAGAGTTATCATAATTTTTTGCATGTCATACTTATCTTTAATAGTATCTCCAAGCATGGTTATGGAGTTCATTCTTTCATCTACTCTCAGGAAGCACGAGGCAACATCTTCTTATTCCATCATTTTGAGAGTCTTAAACTGTGTAGATAGCATCTGGAATTTGTCCTTTGTGACTTTTTCAATATCCTCATAAATACTTCGTATTTTATCCTATACTTCCTTCAGGTATGTATTTCTGAGGTGCGTAAGGAGCCAACCTAACTTAAGTCAATCATGGTCCTTTACAATCATAAGACCTTCTAGTTTGATCATTTTGTTATGTAAAGAGTTTTGTGATGCATTGATAAATGTAATCTAAGTTTGCATCTGCAAAGAAGTTTAGAGTTCATCCATGTATGAAATTATCATGACCTCATGTGTTAAATTTCTCATATCTATGGTTATGATCTAACCTAGATTGTGTTAATGTATGATAATGCATGAGAATGATATGATGATGATGCCATTGCACAATTTATAAGTACATGTCCAATATGATGTCAAGATCAAGATGCACACTGTAACTTTTGTATAAGGGAAAATATAAAGAGGGAGGACTTTCTATCCCAACTTGTTTTGTCATGACATGTTGCATATATGTGATTTATATTCTCTTAATGACATCTAGATAGTATATGGATGGATTCTAAGACTTTGTCATTATATGAAATTAATATTCATTATTGATAACTATCACGTCAAATTTAACCCATAGATCCACAAGAGGAGGAGGATGTGACTTTCTCTAACGACAAGTAATGAAGTCTGCAAATCTTGTTCATGCTCAGAGTTAAATGCACATTTCTAGAGGGAGATGAGTGTTAGGTATAGAAGGAGTAAGAGGCTCCAGAGAATGAAGAATCAGTTATCCTAGATATTCATCCTCCCAAGTGTCAACATAGAGTCGGTAAAATAGAATATGCCAAGGATTTTTTATTGATGGCTTGTTCCTTACTCAAATGGAACAACTGGTAAGTTCAGAGATCGATATGGAGCCAACTATGCTCCTCAAACCCCAGTAGAATGGGATTGAAAAATACAAATGTGATCTCCCTTGAGAAAGCTATTCAGAGAGCCTCCCACTGATATAGACATGGAATTCATTCAAGTCCATGAGTCATCCCTTTCAGGTGAACAAAGGGAGGAGGCCATAGAGTATTTAGTTGATCTCTTTGAGAAACCTATTGGGAGGTTTCAAGATCTCTGGTTCAATATCTCAAATGAGCCACGTCACTTATTCAGAATCCCCCACTTATGTGGAGGTATCCAAACAATAGGTTTGGAAATATGATACGAAAAATGACATGTGGAAAGTGGTTCTCAACTATCAAGGAAAGTTGTAACTTCCAAGTGGATCTATAAAGATCAAGCTTCTTGCTAACAATTTGATTTTTTTGGAGCTCTCAGAAAATCTTGTGCTCTATGAAAGGTCAAAACACATCAAGAAAAAGTATCACCATGTCAGGGACATGCACAGGATTCTCTATCAAGTAGACAATTTACCGATGTGTTGATTAATCCTCTGTTAAAGTATGAGTACTTTCGAGACAAGCTTAGTGTTGCTCAGAATGCCTGTCTTGCTGAGAGGGAGTATTAAAGATAATAATGCAACTTTGAGACCCATTCTCAGGGAGAATGGTGCCCTAGTCAATTAACTAGGGTTCTTGGTCAGTTAACCAGGTAGAGTAAGTCCCTAGAAGTTACCTTAGGGCCCCCAACAGTCTTAGGTAGTTCTTGGTCTCGGACCAAGATGATATTTTTTAAAAGGTTATAGCAGTATAACTTAATTGCAAATAATCAATAAGATCTCTAGAAGAAAGATAAAGGACAGAAACAAAGAACACAAGAGTTTATCCTGAGAAACCTAATCGAGAAAAACCCAACAACCTTTGTATAGAGATGATATCTTCTAAGAACAAAGTAGAAGAAAGAGAGAGAGAAAGAAAAGTCCCTCTAAGATAAAACCCCAAAAAACACTCCTTCTGGCTAATGCTGCAAACTTCTCCAAGAGAGAGTGAGCTTACTTGTGTTGGATGAATTATTAAATGAGGCGCACTTGCCTTCTATTTATACACATTAGAAATATTGACTTTTACCCTAACAGGGACAACTTGTCTAACTGTCTGGGCCAACCTACCTTGGGGAAATATAAAAATAATATTTATTTTATTTTTTTCTTTGCGTAATCTTCCCCAGGGTTTACATTGATTCTTTCTAGGGTTTACATAAGTAATTACATCAGTATAATCTCCTGTAGGAGGTACAAGGAAATATAATACAAGTACAATAAGAATAAATTCTAATGTTGCACAATTTCCAACACTCCCTTTCAACAAGGAAGGTATTCTTTAGATATGGTCATCATCAGCATCACGAAGATGGGTCTCTTCTTTACATCTCATTTTTCTCGATCATATCTATGCATACTGTTATCACCTTTCACACCCCTGGGGGAGGGGACGTGGCAGAAATAGTCAAGCCACTCAGTGTGTCCTTGGGGGCAAGTCTCGAGTCAAGTCTGTCACCTTGTTCTTGACTCCTTCGTTTAGGCTCAACTCCTAACAAAGCCAAGGGGAGTAGACCCTATTAAATTACTAAGGAAAAATTATTTAGTATGATGATGATATTAAAGAGTAAGTTTTTTAGGAGTTTTGATTTAACAATTGTAAACAACAAATAACATGATGAGATAATCACAAGTAAGCATGAAATGACACCCAATCACATATAGATTGAAAGAAATAAACAGTTGACCAATGCCTTGAAAATGGAGTCGAAAATAATTAAGAGTGCTTGCAAGTGCTGGAATGAATGTTGTGCAATTGTATATTGGTACATTTTAAGTTAATGTGAAATATGAGTTGATTAAAATTAGGTGAGGGGACTCCAAATATACCCAAGGGGTACTTGGAGTATGTCCAAAACTAAACCTTCACGGCTACCCGCAAGGAATATGTGAGCTGAATGGAGTCTCTAAGACTATTGTTCATAATGTAGATGAAGGTGTAACAAAGATCGGTGCTCTGAGGTCACTTTTCAGGAGTTCATGCTTCCTTTGGGTACTTTGCCACCGTAACGGTTTGATCAAGGCGTTGGATTTTCCCGTAAGGTGGTTAATTTGGGGAGAGTGAATCATAATTATTCTAGTCACTCGCATTGATTTTGATGCAGCTTGACTGATCAGATGAACCGTAGCTAAGTGTAGAGCATACACACCAGAGTCTTGTCAATTTTAGTAAATTTTAAGAGCGTGTTCTTGTTAAAAAAGAAGACCCTCCAGGAATCTCTTTTGGTCCAAGTGGACCTCAATCGAGAAATGAAGGAGGGGTTAATTTTATTTCTTGCACATGAAAAATAACAATGAAAATGGAATCAAAGATACACCACACCGATTTTCTAATTAGTCCTACCACGCATCTCTTTCCCCTTACGGGTCAATCAGGAAGTCGTGGGGTAAGTAATATGATTACTTTTGAATTGAAAATATGGAATAATGCAAAATGTTATCAAATTATACAATCATGTAGGTCAATACTAAACTAGAATAGAAAAAAGGGAAAAATGCAAAAAAGTGAAACAGACGCAGATCCCCCTTGGGGGGATGGGGAGCGGGCTCGAAAGAGCCTACTCTAAATGATTCCTTTTATATTATTATTGGTTACAATATCATAAAACTAAATTATTCACTTTTTTCCTTGTTATCGGGGATCCAAAGGCTTACAAAAAGCTTGTAACAAGCTGAAATAAAATCACTGTGGTGCGGGAAGCCTCTGGGAAGCTCCGGTTTGCCCAAGTGTCGGGATACGAGCAGAGTCTCCTTCTATTTTTTGTTAATCATGCTAAAAAATAGTGATCAATTAGAATCAAATGTGCCCAAAAACACTTTGAAAGTGTTTTAGGTCACCACACAAATTACTAAAAAAATCTAAGTAAAATTGTCAAAAAAAAAGGGCTAATCTAGTTTTTCAAAAAGGAACCAAGGAAAGCAAGATTTCCTTGGGATATTGGCTTTCTTTTTGGGAAGCCAATGAGATATGATTTTTTCTTGTATAATATGAAACTTTGAAGAACAGCAAAGAAAACTACCTTATTAGCAAGCTACAAATTTCCTTTATAATGCTTGCAAAAAATAGGATAATTTCAGCTAGATCTCTTCAAATATAACTTTGTATGCAGAAAGGAACTGAGATCTAAACTTAAGAAAGGATCTTACTAACTAGATATATATGTGATTTTATTAATGAGACAGATCTAAGCAATAAGATTCTTAAATAGTAACCAATTTGAAGAAAATTTAAGATTTTGAAGGAGGAAGAGGAAAAGAGAAGTGCTTGTTGCTGAAGTAGATCTACAAAAGAAACTTGTCAGTGAAGCACCGAGGGGCAAAATCTTCACAATATTTGTTGGAAAAATAGTGGAATCAAACCTGAACCACAACTCTTCCAATCACAGCAAACTTGTAAGCTAAACAACAAATCCTACAAACAAAACCATTAAATCTAAAGATACATATGAGAAGTAGATGATATAACATGAAAATAATCTTATTTAGCATGCAAAATATAAGCTTATTCAAACATATGTATAAAAATAGGAGTAATTAAGCTTACTTACAATGATCTATTCCTATGATTCCAATAATCATTCAAGAAAACAACAATTTAATGCAAAAATTGAAAAAAATAGCAGTTCACCTCAAAAGCAGCATGATAATGATGATCTGCACATGGAAAGTACTCCATGATTTAACCTCCAAAGCTTCTCTTTATTTCAACAACTAATGATAAATACAATATTACAATAGCAAGCCCTTCAATCCAGCTCTAACTAGCTTGGAAGAGGTAATGGTTTCTTTATTTATAGCAAAAAACAGGAGATCCAGCCCAGGGGGAGCGCAAATCCCAAGGAGAGAGAGACTGTAGCTACATTTGGAGCGAATTTGGGCCTGATCTATGTCTAACTAAGCCTGATCTGAATCTCACTGAGTGCAACTGTCAATCAGAGAGCTGATCTACCTGACACATCAACCTGCTAACTGAAGCATCCACCAAAACTGAACCAGAAGGGCCCACACGTGTGGAGGAGAGAGGGAGGGTGCAATTCCCAAGATTGAATGTTGTGGTGCACTCCCAGATCAGCCCAGATCACCTCCTTTAGTCAAGGAATTTTTTGATCCAGTCAATCCCAGGCCGATGAGACTGATTTCAGTCAAATTGGAGTAAATCCCAATGATTTAGAATTTTGAATTTTCTCCATTATTTAATTAATTTATCAATTAATTAATCAATATTTGATTTTTAGGGTTTTTTTACTTGAGTGATGGACAAATCACTCAAAACTTATAAAAAGTGGGTCTATGGGTTTACATGGTTCTCTAAGCTTGAAAATGAGCACCCCCATGACTGAAACTAATTATTGAGCCCACTTTTATTACAAAACCAATTTTTCCAATTAAACTATTAAAAAATAACCTAAGTTTTGTGGAAAAATTAAAATTTAAAAAACTTAAAAAAATAAATAAAATAAAAAACTAGGGGGACTTAGACATGTTCATATGACTCGATCATGATGCCTAGCATGTTTATACATTGACACATAGACTCTAATAACCTCAATAGGCCTAAATGCCAATTCGACCACCCTAACTTTGGAGGCATTGAGTGAAAAACTCAGAAATTATCAGTCATTTATTCAACAACCAATAATAACCAAGGGAAAAAATACCCTGGGCTGGTCGAACTGACAAATAAATTCTAAAAGACCGATTCTCTTACAGACACTATCATGCTAGAACATCTTATTACAACTCCCCTGTGGGGTATGAACATGTGATATAGTACAACAAGCACTTCCCAGAAGCACTTCTGAAGGTCTTCTGAAGTCCGAACAAATCATATTTGTCCGGTTCACTAGGCTCACTTGATAAAAAAACCACTAAGTACAACTTAGGTGGTAACATCTGGCTCCATCTAGAGACACGTGCTCTAACTAATCTTCTAATCAAATAAGAGGATGTGAGAACTCCGGAATCTATGGGTCCTGCATAGCAATTAAAGCTTGTCAGTAACATGTATATAAAAGAAATTAACTACAAAAGCAGATTAATGTATAGAATTAGTCTATGATGTACAAAGGAGCAATATTTTACAAGACTAATATACAAAAAGAAAAATTTGAAGGTTAGTACTATGGTACAAAACATCTATAATACAACAATATGATACATGAAATTTAAAAATACATCCAAGGAAAGGTTTAGAAATTGGCCCTGAAAACACCGATGCTAATAAAGACATCAAACTATCTCAGCGAAGAAAATCTTGAGGAGAAAGCCATTCACGGGTAGGCTTAACATTTCTCCTTTTAGGTCATTTAGATAGAAATAATTTGTTCCTGCTACTTCATCAATGATATATGGTCCCAACCATAAGCTGTCAAACTTTCCATGTTTCCCAGGTTTCTCCCATCGTTTGTCCCAACGCAAGACTATGTCACCTACTTGAAAGGATCCAGGCCGGGTAGATCTATCAAAGTTTCTCTTTACATTGTCTGAATTTATGATACTTTGGTCAAGGGAGTTTCTTCTACTCTCATCTAACTTGATCAATTGGTTGATTATGTTCTGAATGGCATCATGATCTAAGCTAAAGTTCTGGAGAAGCTGATACACTGGAAGGTTTAAGTGGACAGGTAAGGTGACATCTAGGCCATAGACAAGTTCAAAGGGACTCCTTTCGGTTGAAATTTTCTTTGTGATTCTATCGGCCCATAATGCAAACTTGATCTTGCTATCCCAAGCCTTTTTATTATCACCCACATTTTTCTTGATTATGGTCATTAAGTTTTTATTACTTGAATCAGCTAGACCATTTCCTTGGGGATAATAGTTGGATGAATGGGATAGGACAATGCTGTACTTGAAACAAAAGGATGACATCTTGGAGGAAACAAAACACGGGCCATTGTCTATGATGATTCTGGCTGGCACACTGAATCTTGTGATAATATTATCTTCTAATAAATCCATGACTACGGTATCGGTTGCCTTCTTGGTGGGTATCACCTCTACCCACTTGGTGAAATAATCAGTGGCGGTAAGAATCCAAGAATAACCATTGCTCGATTTATCCTTGAACTTACCGATGAAATCAATCCCCCACTGCTGGAAAGGGGCTTGGACTACTATTGGATTTAAAGGCAAGGCTTTCATTTGTTGCTTTTCGGTGAACAACTGACACTGGGGGAAAACTCTGACAGACTGGTGCACATCTGAAAAAAGGTTCGGCCAATAGTAGCCTGCTCTAAGGATTTTATGGGTGGTTTTTCTTACTGCAAAATGTCCACCACAAAATCCTGAATGGAACTCAACCATGAGTTTTTTGGACTCAGGTTCATCGACACATCTAAGTATTAAACCATCAGGGTTTCTCCGACCCAAACAATCTTTTGTTAAACAATACTTATTTGCTTTTAACCTTAATGTTCTTCTTTTATGGCCAAGTAAGTGATCAGGGCATGTAAGGTTATGGAGGAAAAAGATGATGTCAGTATACCAAGGGTGTTGTTCTAATATTTGAAGCTTGTCTGATACACTTTGTTCTGAATCATTGTTCTAGCAGATTATTCCTAAGGCCTTTTCATTTCCTTGAGTCAACATCTTTGTAAGACCTTGTCCCTTTATTAACTTTGTAGGTTTTATCTCTAAATCATATTCTTGAATATTTGAAACCCACTTACCCCTGATTCCTAGACAATCTTGTTGAGACATGATATCGTTGACAGCTGCATGGGGTACATACCCAATGATTTTGGAGTAACCTACATATGTTTTGAAATGTTTAAGGGACTTGACAAGGGCATAAGCATGTTTCTCCATGGTGGTATATTTCAACTCTAAATGTTGCAAGTCTCTACTCATAAATGCTATAGGTTTCTCTTGTCCCTCCTTATTCTTTTGAAGCAAAAAACCAGCAATGTTGTCTTTTGAGGCAAAGGAAAATACCTGAAATTCCTTGGAATAATCTAGATTGATCAAGAACGGGGACCTAGATATGGCATCTTTGATAGACTTGAAAACATCTTTCCCTTCATCTGTCCACTCA
Source organism: Pseudotsuga menziesii (assembly GCA_001517045.1). Taxonomy (NCBI): domain Eukaryota; kingdom Viridiplantae; phylum Streptophyta; class Pinopsida; order Pinales; family Pinaceae; genus Pseudotsuga; species Pseudotsuga menziesii. The sequence continues at coordinate 1,438 of LPNX010511333.1, read as the reverse complement.
AACTTCGCATCTTTTTTTAACAACTTTTGTAGAGACTTCATTAATTCCTCTAAATTTGGGATGAATCTCCTTATGAAATAGATCTGACCATTGAAAGACTGAAGAGCTTTAAGATTTTGAAGCAAGGGGAATTTATTAATGGCTTCAACTCTCTCAAGATCAACTTTGACACCATCCTTGGAAATGATGTGTCCCAACAACTTGCCTTCATCAACCCCAAAGTTTTAACTTGGCGGGGTTCAAGGAAATACCATATTTCCGACATCTTATGAAAACCTGCCTAAGATGAATTATGTGGTCAGATCTTTCTTTTGAAAAAAAAGTTAAGTTTTTTAGGAGTTTTGATTTAACAATTGTAAACAACAAATAACATGATGAGATAATCACAAGTAAGCACGAAATGATACCCAATCACATATAGATTGAAAGAAATAAACAGTTGACCAGCGCCTTGAAAATGGAGTCGAAAATAATTAAGAGTGCTTGCAAGTGCTAGAATGAATGTTGTGCAATTGTATCTTGGTACGTTTTAAGTTAATGTGAAATATGAGTTGATTAAAATTAGGCGAGGGGACTCCAGATATACCCAGGGGGTACTTGGAGTATGTCCAAAACTAAACCTTCACGACTACCTGCAAGGAATATGTGGGATGAATGCAGTCTCTGAGACTGTTTTTCATAATGCACCCGAAGGTGTAACAGAGATCGGTGCCCCGAGGTCACTTTTCAGGAGTTCCCGCTTCCTTTGGGTACTTTGCCACCGTAACGGTTTGATCGAGGTGTTGGATTTCCGCCTGAGGTGGTTAATTTGGGGAGAGTGAATCCTAATTATTCTAGTCACTCTCATTGCTTTTGATGTATCTTGACTGATCAGATGAACAGCAGCCAAGTGCAGAGCATACACACCGAAGTCTTGTCAATTTTAGTAAATTTTAAGAGCGTGTTCTTATTAAAAAAGAAGACCCTCAAAGAATCTCTTTCGGTCCAAGTGGACCTCAATTGGGAAATCAAGTAAGGGTTAATTTTATTGCTTGCACATGAAAAATAACAATGAAAATGGAATCATAGATACACCACACCAGTTTTCTAATTAGTCCTACCATGCATCTCTTTCCCCTTGCGGGTCAATCGGGAAATCATGGGACAAGTAATATGATTGCTTTTGAATTGAAAATATGGAATAATGAAAAATGTTATAAAAGTATACAATCCTGCATGTCACACTAGTACATTTCGATCCAAAATCCGACGGTTTTTTCCGACGGCGCGTGGATTTTTTCTTTTAACCGTGCCAAAAATCAGAAAGATAATTTTTTTTTTAAATGGTGGTGATAAGTGTCGCTTAAGCGACGGCGGTTAAATTGCTCATTCATTTAATAATGTCTTAAGCGTCGCTTAAGCGACGGCGCTTAAATTGCTCAATCATTTAATAATTTGT
>LPNX010511326.1:0-14109 GCA_001517045.1 Pseudotsuga menziesii | reverse complement strand
CTACCCCAAAAACAAGAAATACCTGAAAAAACGTGATGATGATGTCATCATCACGTTTTTTCAGGTATTTCTTTTTTTTGGGGTAGCGGGGTCCGTCAAAAGGATGCCGTGTGGGTACTCGTTGGATGCGGAATATGACATCATCATCACATTTTTTCAGGTATTTCTTGCTTTTGGGGTAGCGGGGTCCGTCAAAAGTATGCAGTGTGGGTACTCGTTGGATGCGGAATCAAATTCCGCATCCAATGAGCTCTCCCGATCGAAATTTGAGTAAAAACATAGGGAGATATGTCGAAAATACGAACACAAAAAGTAGTTTTTTTCTTTCTTCCTCCAAAATTAATCAATATTATTTTATTGTTTTAACTATTATTTTATTATTTTCCTTAGGAGGCCCATTTTAGACCCCAAAATTCCTCTAATGATAGTATGTATCTTTTCAAAATTCAATAGTTCATCTTCCAGAAGAGATCGTATGAAATGCTAATTGATCTAGGAGGTGTGTATAGTCCACATGTAGAGCATAGAAAAAGGGGGTACAAACACGACATAACAATAAGATCTCTTAATCAGGAAGATCAGACTCCACAACCTATAAAGGGGAGGAGATAATTGGGAAGAGGCAAAGAGGGATGTGGATGTAGGGAGGGAGGGATGGAAATGGAGGGGTATATAACATGTATTATAAAATCTATGTTTGTTTTGCAGTTACAAATGTGCATGTGTTTTGTAATGACAAAATGTGTGCATTTATTTTCCTAGCCTGTGTATCACATGACATATGAGGCTCGAGCTCCTGTAGTGCTAGCATCAAGGAACGTGTACACATTTTGTTTTTGCAAAGAGGAAATGTTTTTTGAAAATATTCAGTTGCATCAAAAAGGTGTTAGATGTACAACATCGAGAGTCTTCCTCCACTTTACTTGTTGTGTCAAGTCCGAAACTTATGTTGTATTAAGTTCAGATCCTATCCATAAGACTTGTTGTGTCAAGTCAGGAACTCGTGTTTTATTAAGTTCACTAACTTATTGTGTTAAGTTAAAGAGCTTGTGTTGTATCAAGCTAGGACCTTGATAAAGTCCTATTCGGGGAGATGTTTGTACTAGGATCTTATGTTTAGGATAATGAGCTTAAATGTTAAGATCCGAGACTTGTGTTGTATCAAGTTCATAACTTAGGTTGTATTAAATTCACATGACCTATGTTGTATTAAGTCTCGAGGATATACTATGTGATGTGTGGTTGGTCATGGCCAACAGGCGCTACAAGTCTCCTTTAGGGATTAACTACCCCTAGAGTGGTTTACTTTAGCATGTGACTATATGACTAGGGTAATACATATGATCATAGGTTTGAAAAAATTCTTATGAGTATGATATGATATAGAATTAATGAAAACACATATGGACCATGCAAAGAAAATTAATATGAGCACATAGATAGAGAGAGAATTCGAATTTCCCATATATGCCTCCAAGTGAACTTGAATTAATAAGATATCAATTGAGTCTTAGTTGTGCTAAAAGAAGTTCAGTTAAATGAGGAATCATCTCCTTAATTTATGCAATTGGTTGTTGAAGATGGCATGGATGGGAGAAGCACTAGTTACATTCAGTTTTGTTCAGTTCTATTCAGTTTAGTTCAGTTACATTTAGTTCTGTTTAGTTACATTCAGTTATGTCCAGTTACATTCAGTTCTTTTCAGTTCCATTCAGTTACATGCAATTCCATTCTGTTCAGTTTAGTTACATTCTGGTCTATTCAGTTACATTTAGTTTTGTTCAGTTACATTCACTTCCATTTAGTTACATGCAATTCCATCAAGTTCAGTTCATTTAATTCAGCTAACAACTCAATTACAAGCATTTAAATTCAGTGGATTAATGGAGGGCACATATCTTCAGTGTGGGAGATAATTATGAAGTTCCCACTTAGCACCAAGTCTATGGGGGCACATGGTTAAAGATGAGACAATGTTCTCAGTGTTAACAAGTTACTGAAGCATGTAAATATTCACTACCTTCTTTGTATAGCTAATTTTGGCTTGTTATTAAAGTGTTATGCACTTGGCAATACCATCACAGTGTTCCATTTGATCTCTCCTCTCTTGTGCTCTCAGAAAAAGCAATATGTTATTGTGTTGTTATCATTCTCTATCGATTATCAATCATACTCTAAGATTGTTTGTCGGGTTTTTTATCCTCTGAATCAGTGGAGGGTTTTCCTAGGGTATATCCTGTGTTCTATGGTTTGATTTATTTATGTCTTTGGATCATTGATGAGATCTATTTGCACTGTAATTGTGGATTAAAGTTTTAAAGTTCAAGAATCTCCATTTTTGCTCATCCAACTCTAACAAAAGGTCCCTCAACTTCATCCAAGGGACCATAAAATATGCCTTCACAATACCATGTTACTATGCTCTACTCATCGGATAAAACAAGGAAACCATTCGTAATTCTTACTATAAAAACAAAAAGAACAAAACTCTATAGATCAACATGCACACGTTATGTACTTGTTGAGGCCTGGAAATTCGCAGGTGGCAACAGTAAGGGATTCTCCCCAATCAACGTTCCCAACTAGCCCGTTGACTGTTTGGAATAGGGAATCCGTCCAGTTTGCGGTCCGGCTACCATAGGTCAAGAAACAAAACAAAGGCTTTACCGGTTGCGGCCCGGCCCACCGATTTTTTTGTATTTTGACTTTAAGAAATGAGATGCAAGTGCCTAACTAAATGCAGAGCGATCAAGATGCAGGGAGTGGTCACAATGTGCTGCGCAGGTTCTTACCTCTCGTCTTATGCTCGCAAGCAACCAAATCAGATACAATAAGAAATAAACTAACTATCTAATCTATCCCTAGGGAGCAAGGTTATCATTATGGGTGAGCAATACATCTTGCAGATGCATTATGAAGAATCACAGATAGCTGATATTCCTTTCAAGACACATGAACACTCACAGATACTTAAATAACCAGATAGTCGATCATTTTATAACAACGATAATTGCTCACAGTGGAAAATATCAAAAAAACATACCGAAGAACGTTCAACAAGAACATAGGTTCAGGAAATTAAACATTCTCACAGCAAATGAAACACCGCTGAAAATGAAATAGTTCCTCTCCAACATTATTCATTGAGTCGTATTGATACATTCCATTCTACTCTCTCCAACAGGTAAAAAATGCAGTTTCCTTTGCAAAACGAAGTAGTTCCTCTTACAAGCAAACATTTACAAAATTTTCCAGGGGAGAAAAAGCCCTTTCTTCTTCCCACTTTCAAATATTTAAACTACAACTAATGAGTGCTTCGTTTTCCTCCCCAGACGCGTGGTCTTTCAGTTTCTTCAACACTTCATATTTCGATCTTTTGTTAGTATGTGATCATGAAACACTTGGTAACTGATCCGTTTCTGGGATCATGCCTTTACAGCTTCAGACTTCGTTCTCCATTCACCTCGTTTAGTCATACCTCCACCAAACGGGTTAGTCTTTCTTCTTATCGTGGTGGATTGACCGGTCTCCTTGAAACTGCTTGCAGTCAATTCATGAGCATGGTTCGACAACAAATATTATCAATTAACCACCATCTTACAAGGAAATGGCCGGGTGCACCACATACGGGCCTGGAAAAATATCCTATGGTCACCGGCGGGAAAAATTCAAGTCGGCTGAGCTCCGGGGCCAGGAGGATCTGCCAGCCGCAACGTCGGGTGAGGCTTAAGTCGCAGCCAAGCGAAACGCGGGCGGGATATGCCATAAATCGGACATCGGACGGTTTTTAGTTTCGGAAACCAGAAGACTCTAGGAGTCTCAATGGCGAAGGAGAAGGGTTAGAGGATATGCGGAGAGGATGGGAAAACTTAGTCGAATGTCGAAAGACACTCAGATCGGGAGCGAAAAAGATCTCCCAGCCACAATGGCGGATGAGTAGAGGTTACAGACAGGCGATCGAAGGCTAAAATGAAACGGGCGTCGGATGGGTTCATACTTCGGACGGAGAAAAGGTCTTGGAGCTGCAATGGCGAAGAGGCTGAGACTTTGCAACTTCTGATTCAACAGCAAAAAGAGGCCCGATTACAGGAAAACTCAAGGATTTGAACAACGTTAACAACCAAAGTCGTTTTCTTCGCAAAGGCTGCCCTGAAGAACAAAATTTTACTTCTTCACGGCCAGAAATCCACGACTTAACCGAAATTGAACATGGCATAAATAAACCTGCTGACATCCAATCTTCAAAGTAAAACGAAAAGAAGATATGCCCGAGAGGCTCAAGCATTTAATGATCCCACCAAGCAAAAATGATGAGGAGGGGCCCATAATTTAAATAAATTTGGGGGGAACAGTTGCGGCAGCAACAACTGGCGATTACATGGTGAACCTAGATCTCTGGGTGATTATACTTTGAGCAAGAGACTGTTTAACCAGAATTCTTCCAATGAATTCTTCCGGCGATATGGAATCCTCGACCGACAGAAGTGTGTACCTTAATCATTGATGATGGTCCACTTGGGGGGAAGGGAAAACCGAGACCTTCAAGTCTAGACAACTATGTTGAGGCCAGAGTATGAGTTTCATTATTACCTCTGTTTTCAGGTAGCTAATAGCGTGGACACAACAGGATTGCAGCAGATAGTAAACATCAGTATTCGTGTGTTCCCCGTTCCCATGCCATTTTAACAGCTTTTGTGCTTTTGGACTTTTGTCCCTTTCATCTGAGTCCTTCTGTACGCCTTTCTTACTGAATTTTAATTCAGGATCCTCTATCCCATAGTGCCCTTTTGTGTGAGTGGTGTACTTTTAGTTTCAGCTCACGGACGGAGAGGATCTTTTGGCAATTTAGTATTTATGATTCAACACTTGCTTTGATTTATGATGCTTTTATAGAAGTTTTGACTCTTTACTTTCCTTTTGGCATTCGTTTCTTGGCATGGGATCATTTATATTTAATACACTGTTCACCTTGCTTCTGCCCATGGGTCCTTTACTGTCGCTCCTTAGAACATTTTAAATGTGACGTGGATGGAGCCCCGACATAGTACTCCAGACTGTTCGAATCCAGTTTAATTCACAGGGGTTAAGCAGGACTTCAATGCACACAACATTTTATTCGAGAAAACTGTTAGGTTGGAAGAAATCTTTTAGCAATACACAAGCTGACACTCAACGTATTTGCTATTCCCGAAAGACCTTAATATCCTCTAGACGACTGTAAGTTCGTTCCCCTTATTGAAAATCAAAAACTTAAAATTAAACCAAATGAAAGCATGACTCGAAAACAACCACACAACTTATTTATTTACAAGGCAGAAAAAAGAAAGAAACTCAAGAAAAGTAAGGCTTGAGAACCAAACCATTAACTGGCAAGTTCTCCTCCCATCCCTGTAAATCCTGCAGTTTATAAGTAGCAGGGCCAAGTTTGGCTACGATCTGAAAAGGGCCTACCCATAACTGCTGGAATTTGGTATGTTTTCCTTTCTCATCATGGGGGTGGTCCCATTTGAGGACTAAGTCTCCCACTTCAAAGTCTTTTGTCCCAGCTTTATGCTTGTCAAACCATCTCTTAACTGACTCTTGCTGTTGTTTAAAACGTTCTTTAGCCTTGGATCTGGCCTCTTTTGCTTTCAGGAGATTATATATTCTTATTTGTAGAACTTCATCATCCGACCCCCTAGACTCTTGGGCTAGTATGGAGGCCGGTAGCATGAGATTGGGAGGCAAAATAGCTTCCTTACCATACACAAGGGTATAGGGTGACACTCCTATTGCAGACTTGGGGGTGACTCTGTCAGCCCACAAGGCATTGGGTAAGGCTGAGTGCCAACTTCACTGGTTTTCTATTACGGTCTTCTTCAGGATTCTAATGAGGTTTTTATTGGAGGATTCAGCCAGGCCATTCCCTTGCGGATAGTAGTTAGCAGAATAATGTAATTTTATTCCTTTGTCATGAGCAAATGCAGTTAATTTAATTGATGAAAAGTATTTAGCATTATCAAAAACTAATGAAATTGGAACCCCAAACCTGGTCATGATATGATCTTGTAGGAAGTTGATGACTTCGTCTTCGTTTATCTTGCGCAATGGGATAGCTTCGACCCATCGAGTGAAATAATCAGTCACAGTAAGAATGTACTTGTGCAGCAGTGAAGAATTTGGCTTTATTTCTTCGATGATGTCCAATCCCCACTGTTCGAAAGGCTCCGTGACCGTCACAGGATTTAGAGGTGCCGCTACTCTAGGTTGTCTTCCACCACATCTTTGGCAGGTATCACATTTTCTGACGTGTGCATGTGCATCCTTGAAAAGCGTAGGCCAATAGTAACCGGCTCTAAGGATTTTGTGGGCTGTAGTGTCGCCTAAATAATGTCCTCCAGCCGGACCGTCATGTAATTCTGCCATTACTCTCTTTGCATCTTCCTTTTCTAAACATCTGAGGAGAACCCTGTCATAATTCTTCCTGAATAACACTCCTTCAACAAGATGATAGGAGGCTGATTTGAGATGCAGAGCTCTTCTTTGTTTGGAATTCCAATGTTCTGGTAATAGCCCCGACTGTAAGTAATGCACAAGGTCCCTATACCAGGACTCAGGAGCTGTAAACAGAGGGAATACATCCATTACGTGCAATTCTGCTTCATCTTCCCATGCTTGTTCTTCGTTGTTTTTAATCCCAGTCATCAATTTGCATAAACCTTGACCTTTCACTATAGTGGCTGGCTTGAATTCAAGATCGTATTCTTGAAGGGCTGTTACCCAGTTGCCCCTTCTTTCTCCTAATTCTTTTTGAATGAGAAGGGATCTTACAGCTGGGTAAGGGACTATTACCTTGGTCCGATTTTTCAATATATAAGGCCTGAATTGCTTCACTGCCTTAAACACTGCGTATGCTTGCTTATCAATAGCTGGGTAGTTTAATTCAGCCCCTTGTAACCCAGTGCTCATGAAAGATATTGGGAATTCAACACCCCCATCCTCCTTTTGCGTAAGCACAGCTGCCAATGAATCATCGGACGCAAATGTATACATAATAAAGTCCTTATCAAAATCTGGACTTTTCAGAGAGGGCGCATGTGCGACATCAGTCTTGATTTTACTGAAAGCATTCTTTTCAGTTTCAGTCCACTTAAATTGTGCATTTTACTTGACCATCTGCTGCAATGGTTTAACAGTCTGGGCAAAGTCAGGCACAAACCTATGCAAGAAGTTTATTGTCCCCATGAAGGATTGCATTCCTTTTTTATTATGGGGCATGGGGATTTGTTCAATGGCCTTGATTCTTTCTGGGTCTATAGATATACCTCTCTTTGAAACTATATGCCCTAGTAATTTGCCTTATGTGACCGCGAATACACACTTCTTAGGATTGAGGGAAATGCCATACTTCCGACAGCGCTCGAAAATTTGCTTTAGGTGGAATGCGTGCTCCCCTCTTTTCTTTGAAAATATTGTGATATCATCAAGGTAGACCACCACACTTCGTCCAATCAGTCCACGGAAAGCTATGTCCATAGCTCTCTGAAATGTCGCGCTAGCATTAATCAGTCCAAAAGGCATTCTTCTATATGCGAAAGTTCCCCATTTAGTTCTAAATGTTGTCTTGATTCTATCTTCCTCGGCCACTAACACTTGGTTGTAGCCATAAAATCCGTCTAATAATGAGAACAATTCAGAACCAGCAACCATCTGTAGCAATTTCTCCATGGGAGGCATCGGATAGTTGTCTTTGTCTGAGGCGCGGTTTAAGTTTCTGAAGTCCACGCACAGTCTGATTTCTCCCGACTTTTTTCTGACCGGCACCAAATTTGACACCCACTCTGAATGCCGGACTTTAAAAATAATCCTAGCGTCCAGCAATTTTTTCACCTCGCTTTGAATCAGTGGCTCCAACTTGGGGTGCATCTTCCTTAACGACTGCTGATATGGCTTGACACCTGCTTTAATAGAGATGATATGATTAATAATGCTAGTGTCGTAGGTCTTCAAATCTACGTAATTCCAGGTAAAGACATATTTGTACTTCTTAAACAGACTGAGGAACTTGTCTCTTTCCGCTGGTGAACAACATTTGCCGAGGTTCATGAACTTGGGATCCGTTTCAGTCCCTAAGTTTATTAGCTCGAACTGTAGAGTCGAGCTATGTGTCTTCACATTAGCGGGTCTTCTAAACTTTTCGTTCAAGTCAAACATCTTCTCTAATGTTCTGACCCCTTTGGGAATGAAATTGCCATATTTCATTTCAGCCTGATGTTCTTCATCGTCGATAATGGCCCCTTTAAAGGTCTCGTCATTTGTCAAGCACTTGATTATTTGCTGATCATCGTCAAATACTCGCAAGTTGGTGATCATGTCGGGTACTGATGGCCTGAAAAGTAATTCAATAGAGCATTTGTTATTAGTGGGAACCAACCTGGCAGCTGATGTAGCTAGAAGATCAGCGGCTGCATTTTTTATTCTTGGGATTGAAATAATGTTAAACGCATGAAAACATTTAAGAAACTCCCATACCTCATTTTGGTAAGCTTTCAAATGAGGGGAAACACAATGTATTTGATTTCTTATTTGCTTCACAACTATTTTCGAGTCCCCAAAAAATTTTAAATTACTAACCTGTAGCTCAATTGCTTTCTGGAGTCCCTGCAGCAGTGCTTCATACTCAGCCATATTGTTAGTACACTCAAACTCTAATCTACAGGACAGGAAGTGTTTATTTTTTTGTGGATCAATAAGGACGCAGCCGGCCCCTGACCCTTCTAATGTTTTCGAGCCGTCAAAAAATAAAGTCCAAAAAACATTATCTACTAAAAATGAATCTACTCCTACTGCTAAATCTACTATTTTACAGTCAATATCACCATCCCGAGAAAAACGAAGGAGATCAGGCTGGGTGTCAGATGTGTCGCTGGCCTCTTCCGTTTGATAATTCCCTGGTTCCAATTCAAGAAAATAGTTTCCCAATACATATTCGACTGGTATATTCTTTTCATCCAATTGAGTAACATTGTACTTCATGTGAGGTTCTCTCAAAACCTTAGTCTGATTGGGACTCCCTTTGTACGGCAACCAAAGATGTGACCAATCTGAGGCGAAATATCCATTTAACTTAGCTGACCAATCCCTACTCAGGAACAAGCCATAAGCGTCTGGTATATCAGCCACCACGATGTTAATAACTTGTCATACTCTGTCATCAGACGCCAGGCGGATTAGGACGTCTTCCATCTCACCAACTACCTTGACGTCTGTCCTATCCAATTGCACCACCCTCCACGTAGTTGGCCTAGGCTACCCATTTATTTTCTTACACACTGATATGGGCATGACATTAATTGACGCCCATGAGTCCACTAGACAATTGTGCACGTTATGATTAAAAATCTCAAATGTCAGGAGGAAAGGTGGGTGTTTAGTTTTAGCCTTACCTCCAGTGCTAGCTTCTCCAATTTCTTCTTCATCCCGAGGCTGATTTTCAGTGGGCAGCTTCTCTTCTGACGTTTCAAGTGCCTTCAACAACTTTTCTTTCTGCTGAGGTACTTTGCACATCTCAAACAGCGGGACATTTGCCTTTATCTTCTTTAAATCTTCGACAATGTCATATTCAATTTGTTGTTTAATGGACTGAGATTTGTCAGAACTCACCTTCTCTTCATTTGGCTTGGTCGACATTCTGTTCTGCTTGGGATCTTGACTGGTAATAGTGAATTCCGGAACCTTATCAGCCAAGGATTTAGCTTGAAATTTCTTCTTGATGTTTCTTTGCAGCCTTCTGATCTTTGGGAGTAAAAGACTATCATCACTAACTGTCTCTTGGCTTCTAGTTGTCACATTAGCTTCCCTAACATTCTTGTGTCTCTGAGAATCTTCCTCCTCTGCATCGAGTAAGGAGACCGAATTCCATAATGCCATGGTCTCCTCCTCCTGTCCTTTTGTAGAAGTGGAAGCAGCACTTTCTTTCTTTTCATCATCATCTTCCTCCGTTAACCTTGAATCCAACATCTGATTCATGACTAATGTCATTGAATTTATCCATTGCGGACAGTTCTTTTCGGAATGAGGTTGTTGGTGAAAGGTACAGAAATTTTCCATCCCTATCTCTGTCAGATTCATGGATGCAGTCTTCTGAGGAGGAGGTTGGGGCTGATTGCTGTCCTCTCTTTTCTTATAATATGGACTGAAGAACTTCTGTGCTTCTTTTTCTTTTTCTAAGTCTATGATCTTATTAGACAGCTTTTGCATCATTTTAGCCATACTTTCGTAATCTGCTGACTTTTCTTCCTTAGGCTTTGTGAACAATAAGGTTTTTCTTCCCACACCTTTCTCTCCTAATTGTTCGGGGTAATCTTCAATACTCTCTCTCTCAGCCTCCACCACTTCTGCTTCTTCATAGGTTTCAGTCAGAGTAGGCTTGGCCCTACCTTTTGCAAACATGGCCAGATCAGGACCCAAAGCTGAAGTATAGTACTCAATTAGTACTTTGTCTGAAGGCTTATCTGTTTCAGAAAAGTTCTTAAGATATGCTGTGAACCTTTGTGTGAAACTGTGCACTTTTTCCTTTTTCTCTTTCTTCAGTGCACATAGTCCTTTCATAAGGGCCGCGTGAGTCTTTTGAACTGCATACTTACTTCTGAAAATTCTCTCGAAAGTATCCCAATCGAGGATAGAATTAGTAGGCAACCCAAAGTACCAAGATGCAGCAGCTCCTTTGAGGGTATGCGGGAAAAGTATGCACACTACATCCTCATGTTCCCCAGCCCTCAGACATTCTATTGCCAAGTAGAAACTTTGTAGGTGATCGTCCACTAGGATCTTCTCATTGGGGTCAAATTTAGGCAGTAACTTCTCAAAGGCTTGAGGTAGGTCATGCAAAGGGGGAGTCAGGTTTAGGGGTGACCTGGATTTCCATGCAGGTGGTGGATTAGGTGGATTGGGAGGAGGTTGGTTGCCGTTAACACCGGCCATGAGTTGAGGCGAAGAGTGAGGAGGTGAACCAACATGGGTGTGAACAGGAGAAATGTGAGGGGTTTCTGGGCCTTCTTGATTCAAAGGTATCTCAACTTCTTGCAAAGAAGTCTCTAAAAGTTCTTCCCAGTCTCCAACCAACAATGAATCCTCTGCTAGAGGACGGTTTTTCTTCTTGTACTCTCTTCTAGGCAAGTCAGGGATAATTGGAAACCCTCCAAGCTTCTTTACGTATGCCCGAGTGTGTCTTCTTAGGTCGTTAACTGCTTCGTTACCAACAGCATATAGATGTTCTCTTTTTTCTTCTTCTGGAATTGGATTGCATAGTCCACTACTTTCAGAACTGTACCTAGCGGAATAATCTCGGTAAAATGGGTTTCCTCAGCCAGCCATGCACTGGCGGCCCTCCTTCTAGCGCCAAAACTATTGAGGCCTGGAAATTTGCAGGCGGCAACAGTAAGGGATTCTCCCCAATCAATGTTCCCAACTAGCTCGTTGACTGTTTGGAATAGGGAATCCGTCCAGTTTGCGGTCCGGCTACCGTAGGTCAAGAAACAAAACAAAGGCTTTACCGGTTGCGGCCCGGCCCACCGAATTTTTGTATTTTGACTTTAAGAAATGAGATGCAAGTGCCTAACTAAATGCAGAGCGATCAAGATGCAGGGAGCGGTCACAATGTGCTGCGCAGGTTCTTACCTCTCGTCTTATGCTCGCAAGCAACCAAATCAGATACAATAAGAAATAAACTAACTATCTAATCTATCCCTAGGGAGCAAGGTTATCATTATGGGTGAGCAATACATCTTGCAGATGCATTATGAAGAATCACAGATAGCTGATATTCCTTTCAAGACACATGAACACTCACAGATACTTAAATAACTAGATAGCCGATCATTTTATAACAACATTAATTGCTCACAGTGGAAAATATCAAAAAAAGATACCGAAGAAAGTTCAACAAGAACATAGGTTCAGGAAATTAAACATTCTCACAGCAAATGAAACACCGCTAAAAACAAAATAGTTCCTCTCCAACATTATTCATTGAGTCGTATTGATACATTCCATTCTACTCTCTCCAACAGGTAAAAAATGCAGTTTCCTTTGCAAAACGAAGTAGTTCCTCTTACAAGCAAACATTTACAAAATTTTCCAGGGGAGAAAAAGCCCTTTCTTCTTCCCACTTTCAAATATTTAAACTAAAACTACTGAGTGCTTCGTTTTCCTCCCCAGACGTGTGGTCTTTCAGTTTCTTCAACGCTTCATATTCCGATCTTTTGTCAGTATGTGATCATGAAACACTTGGTAACTGATCCGTTTCTGGGATCATGCCTTTACAGCTTCGGACTTCGTTCTCCATTCGCCTCATTTCAGTCATACCTCCGCCAAACGGGTTAGTCTTTCTTCTTATCGTGGTGGATTGACCGGTCTCCTTGAAACTGCCTGCAGTCAATTCACGAGCATGGTTCGACAACAAATATTATCAATTAACCACCATCTTACAAGGAAATGGCCAGGTGCACCACATACGGGCCTGGAAAAATATCCTATGGTCACCGGCGGGAAAAATTCAAGTCGGCAGTCAGAAGGAAGTGAGCTCGGGGGCCAGGAGGATCTGCCAGCTGCAACGTCGGGTGAGGCTTAAGTCGCAACCAAGTGAAACGCGAGCGGGATATGCCATAAATCGGACGTCGGACGGTTTTTAGTTTCAGAAACTAGAAGACTCTAGGAGTCGCAACGGCGGAGGAGAAGGGTTAGAGGATACGCAGAGCGGATGGGAAAACTTAGTCGAATGTCGGAAGACACTCAGATCGGGAGCGAAAAAGATCTCCCAGCCGCAACGGCGGATGAGTAGAGGTTATGGACAGGCGATCGAAGGCTAAAATGAAACGGGCGTTGGATGGGTTCAGACTTCGGACGGAGAAAAGGTCTTGGAGCCGCAACGGCGGAGAGGCTGAGACTTTGCAGCTTCCAATTCAACAGCAAAAAGAGGCCCGATTACAGGAAAACTCAAGGATTTGAACAGCGTTAACAACCAAAGTCGTTTTCTTCGCAAAGGCTGCCCTGAAGAACAAAATTTTACTTCTTCATGGCCAGAAATCCACGACTTAACCTAAATTGAACATGGCATAAATAAACCTGCTGACATCCAATCTTCAAAGTAAAACGAAAAGAAGATATGCCCGAGAGGCTCAAGCATTTAACGATCCCACCAAGCAAAAATGATGAGGAGGGGCCCATAATTTAAATAAATTTGGGGGAACAGTTGCGGCAGCAACAATACTGCATAAGTAAAAGTTGAATATACATAGAAATATATTATTGTCACAACATTTCACCTATGCACAACGAATAATCATCATGGACATACTATATTCACACCTTTTAAACTAAACCAAATGAAATGGATCTCTTAAATGAATGAAATGATTGAGTGAGGAATAACTTGGCATGCATTTATCTTTCTAATTGAGAGGTGGGCATGTGAATTCGGGAGGAGGGTTACCCTCATTGAACAAAAATCTCTAGTGCCAGTGGGAGGATGATATTAAAATTGAATAGTTTGAGGTGAATTGTTGAATAGAAGCATAGTGATGCCTCTAACTCCAGAACAATTTCCAACACCGAGAAACATTGGTTGAAAACAAGGACTCCAATGCCTAACTACACCAAATCCGCCAACAAATCAATGCAGGATCTCTGATTTCAAGAGCTACACAGATTGTGTTACGACTATGGAGATTTTGTAGTATAAGCAACATGTAGAAATGGAGAAATTGGCTAGTATGCACTCAATTCACCACATAAAGCCACATATTTACTTGAGAAAACCGAGCAATGATACGACATGCAGGTCACACTCTGAATACCGTAAACTAATTACAATTAACACAAATTTTAATTTAATCTCTAAGATTAACATAGTTTCTAAGTTGAAATAGGATATGAGTACATAACTTATAGGAAATTGCAACATACCCAGTTTCCACACTACAATCTTAGAGAAACGAGGTAAATTTTTTATTTTATTTACTACATCAAATTGTAAATTTTAGTTGAACCACCACATTTACACTCTTATGTAAATGGAGCATAAGGATCCAACTTATAATTCAACATATAATATTTATTACCTGAATCAAA